>JAOUQT010000027.1:3190644-3203304 GCA_025769995.1 Xyliphius kryptos | reverse complement strand
GGGCATCCGGCGTAAAACATGTGCCAGATCCTAATGCGAGGAACTCGCTGTGGCGACCCCTGGTGACAGGGGAAAAAAAAGCCGAAAGATGAAAAAAAAAAAAGTTACAGTGGTGCTTGAATGTTTGTGAACCCTTTTCTGTATTTCTGCATAAATATGACCTAAAACATCATCAATTTGTCCTAGAATTGTCCTAAAAGTAGATAAAGAGAATCCAGTTAAACAAATGAGAAATATAATATTATACTTGTTCATTTATCTATTCCAGAAAATTATCCAATTTTAAATATTTGTATGTGAATTAGAAGTTCATTTGAAGGTGAAATTAGAATAAAGTGTTCAGTCTGATGACAATCAGGTGTGAGTAGGCACCCTGTTTTATTTAAAAAACAGGGATCTATTAAATTCTGCTCAAGTCTGCTTGTGGAAGTGTATCATGGCATAAACAAAGGAGATTTCTCATAACATAAGAGAGTTGTTAATGTTCTCATCAAGCTAGAAAAGGTTACAAAACCATCTGTAAAGAGTTTGGACTCCACCAATCCAGAGTCAGACACAGATAGTGTACAAATGGAGGAAATTCAATTGTGACCCGCCGCAGGAGTGGTTGACCAACAAGGATCACTCCAAGATCAAGTCTTTCTCTGAAGGCTAATGTTAATGTTCATGAGTCCACCATCAGGAGAGCACTGAACAATAATGGTGTGCATAGCAGGGTTGCAAGGAGAAAGGCACTGCTCTTAATAAAGAACATTGCTGCTCATCTTCAGTTTTATAAAGATAACGTAGACAGGCCAAAAGACCAATGGAAAATGTTTTGCGGATGGATTTTAGAAATTTTGGTTGAAATAAAAGCTTACTTCTTAGAGAATGGAAATCCCTAAATTCCAGCATAAGAACCTTATCCCATGTGAAACATGTTGGTGGTAGTATCATGGTTTGGGCATAATGCATTCTGAATTATATCAGAGAATTCTAAAGGAAAATGTCAGAAGATGTGTGCATGAACTGAAAGTGGGTCATGCAGCATTTCTATCAAAGAATGGTTAAAGAAGAATAATGTAAATGTTTTGGAATGTCTAAGTCAAAGTCCTGACCTTAATCCACCTGAAACGAGCAGGTAATGTGAGGAAACTCAACAACATCCCAGAGCTGAAGCTGTTTTGTACAGAGAAATTGACTAAAATTACCCCAAGCTGGAGTTTTTGCTGCAGTGGGCGTTACACCAGATACTGAAAGCAAAGATTCACATTCTTTCGCCACTAATAAATATCTAATATCGCATCATTTTCATCAATGAATAAATGACCAAGTATAACATTCGTTGGTGAAACCTTGGTACTTTTGACCTACTTTTAGGACTTTTATGCCGAAATATAGAACATTTATAAGGGCTCACAAGCTTTCAAGCACTACTGTACAAAGTAGGATATTAATTATACAGTATATACTGAGGTTTATGTAGCATGCCTTCTATATATGTAGTGTGAGTTGCTGCTGAAGAAAACATAAGCCTGTCCGATGCTGCCATTATTAAACATGGATCAACAAGTCTGGAAGACTAGGAATTGTTCTGTATACACTTTCCTGGTCTGAAGTTCAATAATGTAATGAATGTTTACTCATTGAATGAGCAATAGATGACACATGCCAGTTAGTAGATGACTATTGAAAAAGTGCCTCTGATTGGTGGTTACAGTCTCTTGTATAAAGTGCTGACCTGTTTGCTGCACAGCAGAATGCAACATTTAACAGCTATGGCTAAACGATGTGACTTGAGCAACTTTGACTGCAAATAATTATTTGGAGCCCAGCGGTTGTGGTGCCAGTGTTTCATGCAACAGCTTAACTTGGGGGCTGTTCCTGTACCATGGATATACCAAACATGGATGAACAATCGGCAAACATTGAGGTGAGGGTCACACAGGGACCGGCCTTGTGTAGTTAATCCGAAATGCATGTGTCGAACTGGCAAGGCAAACAAGTGGAGTTCAGTATGTGACTGAGAGAGGAGGAAGTGCATTTTCTGAAAGAGGAGTAAGTGCATCATCACTCCACGGTAAGCATTCCACTCATATTCACTATTTATCCACCTCACCTCAATACAGCTACACAAAGCAGTGACATGCTCATATCGCGCACATTCTTTCTCTCTCTCACACACACACAGCATTCTTTATTGTATGAAGGATGTACACCACATTGTTGAGTGTTGACTGATGTCTGCTTGCTATAATTAACAATAATGGGTGGCCCAACCCATTATTAGCAATGTGTTCATAATTCAGTGAACAAAAAGACGTGTATATATAGTTAGTCGTATGTTAATAAAAGTCGCAGAATATAAAGAAAGGACTCCTATCCTAACTTATTTCTTTTGTCTTTTTCACAGCTCTATGTGTCATCAGAGAGTCGTTTCAACACACTGGCCGAGTTGGTGCATCACCATTCCACCGTAGCGGATGGCCTCATCACGACATTACACTACCCAGCACCAAAACGCAACAAGCCTACGATCTATGGTGTATCACCCAACTATGACAAATGGGAGATGGAACGCACAGACATTACTATGAAACATAAGCTGGGTGGAGGCCAGTATGGAGAAGTGTATGAGGGAGTCTGGAAAAAATACAATCTCACTGTTGCTGTGAAAACTCTAAAGGTTAGTCAACTATGTGTCATTTTGCAAACAGATTCGAAACAAATAGTGATGATGACAAAATCACAAGAGCACTACATTTTGTATTTTTGTATAATGTAGGAGGACACGATGGAGGTAGAGGAATTTCTAAAAGAGGCTGCAGTTATGAAAGAAATCAAACATCCCAATTTGGTCCAACTATTAGGCAAGTCTTATTTTAAATGAAAAAGGCACATGTCTGTACTTTTATACTTAGCCTGCTGTCTATGCAATTTAACAGACATGGAGAATATTGGATTTAAATTATATAAATACTTGTATTTAGGTTGGTACTAGCATCTTGTAGGCTAATCAGTTATGACTTCAGGTGTTTGTACACGGGAGCCTCCTTTCTACATTATCACCGAGTTCATGACCCACGGTAACCTGCTAGACTATCTGCGTGAGTGTAACCGCGAGGAGGTGAATGCTGTGGTGCTGCTCTACATGGCCACACAGATTTCCTCTGCAATGGAGTACTTGGAGAAGAAGAATTTTATTCACAGGCAAGATAAATCCTCAAAATACAGACCAAAAATAACAACAATTATAGGAATAATCATAATAATATTCATAATAACAGCATGTATTTTTCTCTTTGATTTTCCCAGTCAGTTTTTCAAGCTTTAATTCTATTTGAACAGTAGCATACGTTTTTGTTCATGCTTAACATTGCTCAGCTGTCAGTGCATTCCTTTATGATTATAGCATGCATGCTTTGTGGTTTATTAAATGGGGCAGTTTGGTTAGTTTCTTTTGACATTTAAGCGAAGAGTAAGTCTGAATAGTGCGCACTTGTTTGTGGCAAGTTTTATAGCAGGGTGAGAAACGCAATGTTATTCCACCATATGTAATAGGCTCCCATTTTCATACTAAATGCAAAAATATTTCTTTAAATACGTATTTAAAAGATTGAATTATAATTTATAATTGAGCATTTTGATCTCCTCCTCCAGGGATTTGGCTGCCCGCAATTGCTTGGTCGGGGAGAACCACTTGGTGAAGGTCGCAGATTTTGGGTTGAGTCGTCTGATGACAGGAGACACGTACACTGCTCACGCCGGAGCCAAGTTTCCTATCAAATGGACTGCACCAGAAAGCCTGGCATATAATAAATTCTCAATCAAATCAGATGTGTGGGGTAAGTGAATGAATGCTTATTGTCTGAGCTTGTGATATTTGAGAGAAAGTACTGTTGTAGTAATAATATTTTCTTGATAAACTAGCTTTTGGAGTGCTGCTATGGGAGATCGCCACCTATGGGATGTCTCCATATCCTGGGATTGATTTGTCTCAGGTTTATGAGCTACTTGAAAAGGACTATCGCATGGATAGGCCTGAGGGATGCCCAGAGAAAGTCTATGAATTAATGAGAGCCTGTGAGTAACTGTATATTATATTAGAAATAAAAAATATTTTAGATTATTTATGGCAAATAAACAGTGCAATAACAAATTCATGTTTGTGTGTTTACAGGTTGGAAGTGGAACCCATTAGAGAGGCCGTCCTTTGCTGAGACACATCAAGCCTTTGAAACTATGTTTCAAGAATCAAGCATCTCAGACGGTACATCAGTATTAATAAAGAGCAAGCATACTTTGTAATTGTTTTTCCAAGTATAGTTAATGACAGTGTTTTACCTTTGGCAGAGGTGGAGAAAGAACTGGGCAAGAAGGGGAAGAAACTGACACTCGGCTCCATACAGCAGGCCCCGGAGTTACCCACTAAAACTAGGACGATGCGCAGAGGCATGGATAAAGATGGAGACAGCCCTGGTGAGCATTACATTCTAGAGTAAAACTGAAATAATTTCTCCAAGGTGCTTGTAATAAAAGCACATCATTTTCATATGAAAATAAAAGATTATTGAATCAGTTATCCACTATCTACCTTTGATTTGATCTGACATCTGTGTATTTCTAGATGGTGCTGAGGCAGAAGTAGCTGTGTCACCAATGCTTCCTCGAAAAGAGAGGCTTTTTTTAGATAGCAATGTAAATGAGGAGCCGAAATCCAAGACCAGCCTTAACCCCTTGATCAGCTTAATTAAAAAAAAGAAGAAAACTGCTCCTACTCCTCCAACACGTAGCAGTTCCTTTAAGCACCCCAGGGATGATTTTAACAATGGCTCTTCATTTAATGACGCCACACTAGGTGTCGACCCTTCAAAGTTCCTCTGCCTCAATAATAATGGAGCTGGAGGTGTGACTAATGGAGCTCCCACATATCCTGGTCAAGTTTTTCCTCCCCGCCCACGGAAAAAGGGCACACAAGGAACTTCCACTATTGGAAGACTGGCCACAACACCACCAGGTGAGGAAGAGCTTTGCAACTCAAAACGGTTTCATAGGTCCTCATCAGCTTCCAGCATGCCCCCAGGGTCAGACCGTACAGAGTGGAAGTCAGTAACACTTCCCCGTGACTTGCAGTCTCATCACTTTGATTCAAACACTTTGGGAAACAAACCTGCCCTGCCCCGAAAGAGCACACCACGCTTTGGCACTCTTACTCCACCCCCACGCCTCTCCAAAAAGACTGAAGATGCTTTAGATGAGGTTTTTAGAGATACTGAATCTAGTCCTGGATCAAGCCCCCAGACCCTAACCCCAAAGCTGGGCCATCGCCAGAGCGAAAGCTCCAGAACTACTGCCTTTCAAGCAGACTTGCTTAAATCAAATGCTCTCTCTGCCCTGGGAGCAGCTGGAGAGGAGTGCAGAGCACGCAGGCACAAACAACCTCTAGATATTTCAAGTCAGCGAGATAAGGATAGGGGAAAGTTAACAAACACCAAGCCAGCTCCTCCTCCACCTCCACCCTCAAGTGTTAAGTCTGGGAAGGTTTCTAGGAGCCCCACACAAGACCTTATTGCCGACACTAAAGTCAAAATCAGTGTTGACTTAAGTCCATCTGGCTGTGAACAAGCCAGGTCCTTCTTGCCTCTGGAATGTACCAAAAAACTTAGCACCTCAAAAGCACCACCATCAAAGTCCACAGCCACTTCTCCAACAAGTCAGCCACTGGGACTGTCCTCGAGCTCACCTTCTGAAAACCAGTGCTCAGCTACAGCTTTCATCCCACTTGTGACCACGCGCCGATCCTTGAGGAAAACACGTCAGAATGAACGAATTCCTAGTTCAACCATCACGCGGGAGATGGTCCTAGAGAGCACTGAGCTTCTGCGTGCTGCCATCAGCAGGAACTCTGAGCAGACGGGTAGTCACAATGCGGTTTTGGAGGCTGGCAACAACCTGTCCAAGTACTGCCTGAGCTTCGTGGACTCCATACAGCAGATGAGGAACAAGTTTGCATTCCGGGAGGCCATAAACAAACTAGAGAGCAGCCTGAGGGAGTTGCAGATATGTCCTACAGCCACTGGGGGCACAAGCACACCACAAGACTTTACCAGGCTCCTATCCTCGGTCAAGGAGATAAGCGACATTGTTCAGAGGTAGCCAAAAGTGCCTCGACCCACCCTTCAGCTTTCCCCTCTTCAGGGCAACCAGCAGAATGTTGAACTTGACAAGGCAGATGTCGAGGGCTGGTGGTTGTTTTTTTGAATGGCTGTGACATACATTACTCCTAAACAATCTGAAATCACCTCTTGATATGAAATATAAGGTAGGCTGCCTATCATAGGACATTGAGCAGGTCAAAAGAACGTCAATTGGTTAGTTATGTGGGTCTGTAAAATGATCTTCTATGATTCTGTCGATTACAGCATCCAAGTTAAACCTCATATTTTTGATATTCGAGGCTCATTTAAGAAATCCACTGTGAAATCCGGGTGTGAGACTATCATGACTTTGACTAAGAACTTTGTTCCCCATCTTTTATATCTTGTGAGATTTCAGTAAAGAGCTCGGTTGTGTTATGTCTTACAGCATCATTGCTAATACCAAATCCAGTAATGTATTAGAGAATCACTGTGCCATTAAGGTTCCAAATCAGTGCTGTTCTTTGTATTGAACGATGTGCCTTGTATATTGGTGCCCTTATAGACTGTCTCGCCATGTGGCCTTAAAAAAAAAAAAAAAAAAAAAAGCAAGACAGATTGCACATTTTAACTTATATGTTCAGCTACAGACATTGACACGGACGTTCCAAACACTACTGTCACTAGGACCTGGAGGAAGACTGGTAAAGCACAAACCAGCAACACGAGAAACTATCAGTCTGAATGTTTTTATTTGCTTTTATTTTACAATCTGGCACTCGTTACGTCACTCCGTCATTTTTTTTACACCACTGACAAAAA
The DNA here is from genome assembly GCA_025769995.1 of Xyliphius kryptos. Classification (NCBI taxonomy): domain Eukaryota; kingdom Metazoa; phylum Chordata; class Actinopteri; order Siluriformes; family Aspredinidae; genus Xyliphius; species Xyliphius kryptos. Next base: position 3,196,366 of record JAOUQT010000027.1, on the reverse strand, counting down.
TCCCAGTTACACCTGGTTGCTCTTTGTGCCTCGTATCAAGTCGGATTTGTAAAAACAAGTCTCTTTAAGAACAACATTAAAAATGCATGAATCGACCAGGTGTAAACGGGGTCTAACATGATCCGAAGGTTCATTGGCATTGAGTTCAATGAGTTCTATGAAATTGTACACGGTAACCGGCCCAATGAACCTTAAACTCGGAATTTTTTACTAAAAAAACGCTCCATTCCGTGTTTATTTTTCTACTCGTATTGTTTTACAGTATTAGTGTTTGCATTTTCAACACTCTGCCCTCTGACTGCGATGCTTGAGGATGAAGCCGTCAACAAGCTGCCTTAGTTTCAACGTGGTACTGCCGATGTTGGCGTCTGTGTTTTATATTACTAAGTCAAGCCACTACTCATGTTTTTTTTTTTTTAATGCAAGAGAGAGACATCACCATTTTGTACACTAATTTGCTCGTCTTTGTAAATACACATGTCTTACCTTTTCTCTCCTTTTGTTCCTCTTTGTAATCATGGTGCAATTCCTTGTGTAAAATACAAAGCAAATTTGTTACTTGAATGATGCCATTTTCTGTTCCTGGTCCATGTTTTGTTTGAGAGTCAGTGTTTAAATTTCTTTAAACCACGGTGCTTTTGAATTCAGTTGGACTTGTGTCTATGACAATTCTGACAGCTGTTCCAGCTGCAACGTAAAAACTGTCCCTACATCGACAGTAGGGAACTAATTACATACAAAGATGCCGTCACTGCATCTATGCCTTTATACACTGAAAGGTTACTGGATTAGCTTTACGTGGAAGGTGGGTAATGTCACTGATAAAGCATCCGTGGTTAGTGTTAGTTTCGTATACGAGTGACTTGTCCACTTTAAATCAGAAGGCAACATTTGTCAGCTATGTGCAAGTTAAGTGTTTGGGCAGATATTTGAAGCTTGGAGGTGTGGTACAGTTTTTCAGTAACATTGTACTTGTGGGCTAGCTTCCCATATGACGAGTGTACCAAGAGCGGAGGAACCATCATCAAACATCCGCTCGTGGTTAAGGCGAGAGGCAAGCGTCAAACCTAGCTAGCAATGCTAAGCATGCTGTTGATAATCACAAACGGCATGAATTGTTTGTTATTAAGCACATGTTTTTAGATCCACTAATCATTCAGTGTATATAGAAGAGAGAAAGATGCTGGCTTCATGTGTGTTTTTATTATTTTTAAAGGTTTCATAAGAAATAATACTTTCTAAATTTTCTAAAACCCAAAGCTGCTTACAATCAAGTAATAGGATATACCCTAAGTCAAGGAAAAAAAGTCTTTTCTGTTTAGAAAATTTTATTAGAATTCAAATTAACATAAACATTTGAATAATATACAAGTGAGAATGCGTCTTGTTGTCGAAGCTCCTTCAAAATGTATTGATATGTATAAAGCTTATACATTTTAAACTGATGTGTTTGAAGCTATAAGAGGTTATTGTTATGGCATTCTTCCCTCTCTAAAGAATTTCCCGTGTGGAGCGGAATTCTGAGCAGGATTTTTCCCGACGAGACCAAACTGAAGATGCCTAGTGGAATTAAGCAACGTGTGAACAAAAGCGTGAGTGTTTCCATACACAAACATTTCAATCATAGAAAATGTTAAGGAATTTACTAGTTATGGGTTACCAGTGACTTGCCTAGCTACTATACAGTGGAAATACTGCTAATCCTATCCCCGCATACTTAGCCATATATTTATATATATATATTTATATACAGCTGCTCTGTAGGTGTTTATATGGTACACCGAGTTTTTACACTTCACGGGATCTGCAGTGTTTTCTGTACAAGCCTGTATATGACAGCAGCAGGTCAGACTTACAGCCAGGAGACTGGGCAACTACCACATGGTGCTCACAAAAGATACTTATTTCCTGTCACAAATAAAACTCTTTAATTAAATAAAATAAAGGGTATAATTGATAGATTAGACAGTGATGGTTATAATGTTAATATAAAACAATAAGGCAACAAATCATATGCTGGTCCTACTTCTTCAGTACTTCACAAAAAAATGAAAAATTGTGAATTTTTAAAAGGTTATGTCAGCCGAAGTGCTTTTTTTTCCATAAAGTGTCTTTTTTTTTAATGAGACAAAACTCGAACAAATCTCACACACTACATAAAATACACACAGATTTCTTTCTGATACCACGGGCGTACCACCTGATCATGAGTCTAGATTACAGTCAATACTGTCTCAGAATTGATGTGTATTCTGTTCTGACTGACATTTTTTTAAGGTTCACGGCGTTGACCGACATGACAGAGATTGTTTAATGAAAACCATCCTGCTGCCTTGATTCCTCTGATGCTCATAACCTCTGACCAGTATCATATGCATGCTGAGAGAGAGAAAAAATGAACAAACCCGGTAACACAAATGAAAGAAAATGAAAAGGGTGAGCCTCTTGGGAAAACAGTCAAGCCTGTGTGTAGTTGTCTCTGTTAGTCAGCCCCTGCCCACACCTCCTGCAGGTCAGGAAAGGACAATCGCAGATTTTGGTGATGGGAGACGAGAGTGGGAGAGAATGAGAAGGCCGGGTCAGTAGTGTTTGTCATTAGCAGCTACATCCATCCCTCTGAGGCTGTGCATCACTGGCTAGCCGGCCACCCTGAGGGGCAGAAGGCTTGTGCTGGACCCCTGATTCAGCTGCATTCAAGTCCAGGCTGCCATCCTGAATGTTCTGGTAAATCTTCTTTGCTGCCTCTAGGAAAGCGTCCTCCACATTCTCGCCTCTGTGAATAACAAACGTGAATAGGATGATATTAGTTGAGGTAACGGTGGGTAGCAACAAACAGCAAGAATGTTCTAGGTTTAGTCCCTGGGGGCAGCCTGGAGCATTTTTGTAGGTTTGATCCGGTTTCACCCCACAGTATAATAAACATGCATGCTCGGTGAAATGGAGAGTCCAAATTTCCCACTGACTTATACGAATATCACCTCAAGCTGACTGAACTAGACCCACAGCATTTATGATGGGCCAGAATCTAAAATGAAAAACATCCATGATTTGTGTTCACATAGGCATCTTCTGATTGTTGCAGTACTCACGGGTCCCTGAAGATCTTTGATTTAGCTGGAGCTGATCATTGTTATTTTATAATCTATGCAGAATGTATTAAAGCATTTTGGCTGACTTTCTTGGTGTTTTCCCATTTCCAATCAGCTTCTTGATAAGTGGTTTATACTTCGGTACAGTGTCTAGAATGATCCATTGAACAAAGGATAAAAACCAGCCGGTACAACATTTTCTGCCTTCCTTCAATTAATATTGACAACTCTTTCTAAACAGAAGGCATGAACTTATTATTTGAACTCCACACTGCTATTATTTTGAACAGGGCTCTTTTACACCAAATTAGCAGCATGTTCTATTGGTTGCCCATTACTCGGCTACACCTGATATTGATTTTTTTCTCCCCCCATGCTGTATTATCTTTTGTGGAAAGATTAATAATTAGACACATTATTGATCTTAGACTGCTACTGTTTTGAGCACAACTGTACTTGATACAAAAACAAACCAAGAAATATGCAGCTGCATCTTATGTTTGTTAATTAATTTAGTTTTAGCAGCTTATGGCTATTCACATAAATGTAACAAGTTTACAATCAATTACAAGGTGGTACTCATTACTCATCAGTAAGAAGAAAATATGGCATCTCCAAATCATCCAACACATGCAGGTTTTTGCAATCTCCACACCCTAACCCCTACCACATGTATGGTGACAGAAGCCTTTACTAATAAAGCTTGACTTCGATTCTGTGGGAGAGAAACCTAATGCCACTATTTATGATTAATGGATACATATGCCCACAGGGAATGCCCACAATGTTTTCTGCAGAACCAGCTATTTAAAATATTGCCTGGACAATCATGATATGTACATAGGAACATGTAGGTACTCATGCCTAGGAGTAATAGCTTGTCAAGAGCTTTGCCCACTAGGGGGCACCACTATTAGCAAATATTTTTTTTTTACCTGCTTGTGTCTGCTATAATGCTAACTCTGATACATCTGTGACTTAGTCAATTATTTTGGGATTTATATAGAGGACATTTCATTATCCAAAGTGAAAGTGATGCATTTTGCCACTATGTTTACACACAGCGGAATTGGTCCTCTGCATTTAACCCATCTGTGCAGTGAAACGCACACAGACACACACTGATGAAGTGAGCACACGTGCCCGGAGCAGCCAGCACAGCGTCCGAGAGCAACTGGGGGTTAGGTGCCTTGCCCAAGGGCACTTCAGCCATGTCGGTACTTGAAATCAAACCATGGACATTCCGGTCACAAGGCTGCTTCGTTAACCGCAAGCCTACGACTGCCCCAATGAATGAATAATTCATGAAATGAATAATACATAAATAAATGCACATGCATAATACTTGCATGCATACCCAGTCATAATGTATGTCTTACTTATGACCCATGTGATGCAACTCAAGTCTACATAAGCTGGTATTCATTACCGCTAACTTACGTTTTGGCGCTGGCTTCCAGGAAGAGCAAACCTGCAGATATGAGTAAAACAAGATCAGTACTGTTGTGTGTGTAACATGGATAACGATGTGTTGTGAATGTGGCAACTAACATAACATCTATAATCTTACCGTTCTCTTCAGCAAACTGCTTGGCTTCTTCGTACGTCACATCTCGCTGTGCTTCTAGGTCTGCTTTGTTACCTATGAGAATGATCACCTGTGAACACAGTTGTCACCTTACATTAAATATTTTGACAGTGGTACAGTGATAAATGTAGATTTCCTAAGACACATTGGTTTTCGAGTTGACAATGAAACGCTGTTTGTGTGTAAAAACAAAAAGAGAAGGCTCCTCCATCGTTCTACTCACAGTGTTGGGGTTGGTGAGATTCCTGGCATCAGTAAGCCAGCTACTCAGGTGGTTATATGTACTTCTCCTGTCAGATTGACAGACAGAAAAAGTTAGAGACCAAAAGAGAATGCTAGTTGTTATGACAGCAAACATATCCTATGCCAGTGAATCTCAGCAGACAGATGGTGACAAGTAATAACACCGGTCATATTACGCCTCAGTAAAGAGCACGAGTATGTTATATAACCTCCTAATCACAAAAGCATCATTCCACAAAGTTATAGTGAGATATTGAGAAAATGATCAGATGGATTGCTTCATAAACAATTAAACAACTCGGCAGACACTTATCCACAGGGACATACATTTATCTACATTATACAATTGCGTGGTTTCACAAGTGGTGGGATTGAAACTCATGACCTTTGGGCCAGTAGTACAACGTCTTTACTAATGATGTACTGTACAGCAAAAACATATAAATAGAAAATAAAGGGAACACTTCAACACAATATAACTCCAAGTAAATCAAACTTCTGTAAAATTAAACTGTCCACTTAGGAAACAACACTGACAATTTTACATGCTGTTGTGCAAATGGAAGACAACAGGTGGAAATTATTGGCAATTAGCAGGACACATTTAATAAAGGAGTGGTTCTGCAGGTGTGGACCACATACCACTTCTCAGTACCTATGCTTTGTGGCTGATGTTTTGGTTACTTTTGAATGTTGGTGTTGCTTTCACACTCGTGTTAGCATGAGACTCTACAACCCACACAAGTGGCTCAGGTAGTGCAGCTCATCCAGGATGGCACATCAATGCGAGCTGTGGCAAGAA
>JAOUQT010000027.1:3126065-3137533 GCA_025769995.1 Xyliphius kryptos | reverse complement strand
ACCCCACAGCGTTATCTGTGCCTCCTGACAGACCCCTTACAGCACACACTTTCCATTTCCCTTTTCTTGTCTTGCTGTCTGAATTAATGTGTGGCTGTGACCTATCTTTGTTCTGTGTGCGCGCGTGTGTCGGTGTGTGTGTGTGTGTGTGTGTGTGTACATCTCATGGGGCAATTGCGTGCTAACTCTCCCCACAAGACAACGTGCATACGTGAGCAAGCGTCTTCCAATCCTTACCCAGATTGTGCGGTGTGTGAACGTGTGAGATACAGTGCATCTGTGTGTGTGTGTGTGTGTGTGTGTGTGTACAGATTTAGCATGCATATCTGATGGATCACATGCGGTGTGGCGTGCAGCAGCGAACAGAGGCACAACTGCAGAACAGCAGCTCATTGTGAGTCGGTCCTCACTTCAGTCTGCTGAGTGGTGCACACACACACACACACACACACACACACACACACACACACTTCGCAGAGGTGGCAGGTAGAAGGTGCGAAATCCAATTTGACACCTAAAAACACAGGAGTGGGTGAAGAGTGTCACTTGAGCGGCGGGTGTTTCCCCCACTATCAGCTACCTCTCTCCTGCTGAGGTTGAACAATGAGAACCTGTATTTGTACAGTGTGTGTGTGTGTGTGTGTGTGTGTGTGTGTGTGTGTGTGTGTGTGTGTGTGTGTACACATGCATCAAAGTGCACCATGTGAACAAAAGGCCCTGGAAGGCCCTTCACATTTCCATGACTGCAGCCAAAATCAGTCCCGAGACGATTGGGAGGAATTAGAACTGAGATGTTGAGCCTTTCCCAGCATGACTGCAGATAAGTCTGGTGTGAAAGAACCAGAACCCTGATTTCAGTCACATTTGAGTTCTTCAAGATGAATTAGAACTTCGTGGGTGTGGTAGCTCAGTGGACAGGGCATTGGACTATCAATCAGAAGGTTGTGGTTCAAATCCCAGGTCCAGAAGATTGAGAAGATACAGAAGATCCAAGAAGATACCAATGTGGGTTCTTGAGCAAGACCCTCAACCCTCGTTGCTCCAGGGTGCTGCATCAACCCTGTGTTCTGATTGGATAAAAGCGTCAATTTGTAAATGTAATGTCATGTTTGCGAGATATTTCCAGCATGACTGCCAATGTGGAAGAACCAGAATCATGGAATTAGACGTGCGTTTGTGAGCCAGACAGCCAACTCTCTTATCCCACATCAGACCTCGAAAATGTTCTCCTGAATGAAAAGCTGGACACGGACACTTTAAAAGAGAAATGGAAGCGTTAATCGGCGTCCTAATACTTTTGGGTGGTTTTTGAGGAGCTTGTTTAGGAGGGGTTGGGTGTTGTAGGGTATTTGATTGACAGTCAGACAGTTCCAGATCCCAGCAGTGCGGAGGCTCTGACCTTTAACCCGCTGCTTTGTAGTCTAGCGAGACTCCGTTTGGGTTTGCAGCAGATAAAAGTGTTTTCCTCGAACCGTCGTCTGGAAGCCGGCGTCATCCGCTGTGGTTCTTACAAATGTCTTTTCGACAGCAGAGGCGGAAGGTGCAAAATCCTCTTTGACACCTACAAACACGCGCAGAGATAAAGAGCTTCACTCCAACTGCTTGTTTCCTCTGCTGTCATCTTTTTCTCTCCCGCCGAAAGTCACGCCAACAGAATCCCGCGCGCAGTGAGAGCGTGTAAGTCACCGGATTTCAGGCATCCACGCTGCTTATCCAGGTTTATTATCTCCCAGAGAGCATGGTTAAACGTGGGGAGGGACAGCAGGGAAAACATGCTCGGATATAGGGAGAACATGCCAACTCTCAGCACAAAGTAAATGTAACACAAACATCTACATGAGGACTTTAAAGCTCAACAGGTTGGCACTGCCATCCCTTTACACACATCCTCACGCCACCAAACTGATGACGATGATGGCCAGTAGAGGTCACTGTTGCAATGCGAACCACAATGACACCTCCAGGCCACGCCCACAAAGTGCGAAACATAGAACAGGGTTGGGGTTACGGATAGAAGTTCCTCATGCTGGCTGGATGTTTGAGGTTGTGATGGAAGAGTATGTTTAAATGTGGGAGACACAGCGTGGAAAACATGCTCGGATATAGGGAGAACATGCCAACTCTCAGCACAAAGTAAACGTAACACAAACATCTACCAGAAGAGTTCAAAGCCCAGCAGTAAGGCACTGCCCTCCTTTACACACACCCCCACCTCACCATACTGATGATGATGGCCAGTAGAGGTCACTGTCGCAATGAGACAGCAATGACACCTCCAGGCCACGCCCACAAAGTGTGAAACATAGAACAGGGTTGGCGTTACGGATATAAGTTCCTCATGGTGGCTGGATTTTTGAGGTTGTGATGGAAGAGTATGTTTAAATGTGGGAGACACAGCATGGAAAACATGCTCGGATACAGGGAGAACATGCCAACTCTCAGCACAAAGTAAACGTAACACAAACATCTACTAGAAGAGTTCAAAGCCCAGCAGTAAGGCACTGCCGTCCTTCACACACACCCCCACCTCACCATACTGATGATGATGGCAAGTAGAGGTCACTGTTGCAATGCGAACCACAATGACACCTCAAGGCCACGCCCACAAAGCGCAAAACATAGAACAGTTTATGGTTATGGCTAGAAGCTCCTCATGAGGGCTGGATTTTTGAGGTTGTGAGGTTTTAATGCCTCCTGCAGGTTACAAACTTAGTTTTTTTTAAATGCAGCGTGCGTCCGTTTGCATCTGTTTCCACAGGGCTGATCTGATTAGCTGATCTCTGGTCAGTCGGAGCGCGTTCTGACAGCGTGATAATGGAGCCTCCACTGTTTTTGGCTCTGTTTACAACGAGAGCGGAGCCTCAGAAGACAGGAAACCACACACCAGGGCGATAATATAATGATCACACGACGTGATGCGGTGAGAGAAAAAAAAAACTCATTTGGTGTGAACATCCTCTCAGTTGCCATGACAACATGGGTCAGCAGATCATCTCGCACCGAAGTTGTGAAAAAGAATCGGCAGAAAAAGGAAAATGGTTGGTAAAGCTATAAAAAAAAACAAGAAGATATAAAGAGAACCGAAAGCTGGAGCCGCAAAAACGAGGCGAACGACGCGAGAGGAAATGTTCTCACCAACCCACAAACTGACCTTTCAACTGCAAGAGAACCTGTGGAACCAGAGGAACACATCTCCAAAGAAGCAGCGACACCTTCATTCAATCACAGAATTGAGTTCGGAGACGCCGGGGAGGGGGGGGGGTGTCGCACTGAGAGTGAGACAGATATCAGAACGCAAACATCTACATGAGGACTTCAAAGCCCAGCAGGAAGATGCTGCCATTCCTTTGCACACATCCTTACTCCACCAAACTGAAGATGGCCAGTAGAGGTCACTGTTGCAACGAGAACAGCAATGACACCTCCAGGCCACGCCCACAATGCGCAAAACATAGAACAGGGTTGGGGTTACGGTTAGAAGTTCCTCACGGTGGCTGGATTTTTGAGGTTGTGCTGTAAAATTGTGCTTAAACGTCCAAGAGACAGCAAGGAGAACATGCCAACTCTCGGCACAAAGTAATTGGAACACAAACATCTACTGGAAGAGTTCAAAGCCCAGCAGGAAGGCACTACCATCCCTCCACACTTCCCTCACCCCACCGCATAGATGATGGTAATAGCCAGAAGAGGTCACTGTTGCAATGAGAACAGCAATGACACCTCCAGGCCACGCCCCCACGGCGCGAAACAGAAATATATGTAAATACGTAAAAAATAAGGTCGAAATAAATAAATAAAAACAATATTAATACTTGAGGCAGCACAGTGGCTTAGTGGTTAGCATGTTCACCTCTTAGCGCTGGGGATTTCAGGTTCGAATCCCAATCTGGGTCGAGTTTTCATGTTCTGCTCATGTAGGCATGGGTTTCCTCCGGGTTCTCCGGTTTCCACCCACAGTCGAAAAACATGGATTCAAGGTAAATTGAATGCTCTAAATTGCCCCATATAGTGTGTGTTTGTGAGTTCGTGTCCAGCGATGGATTGGCGCCCTGTCCTGGGTGTATCTGTACCCTCGTAAAGAAAAAAGAAAATGTAAAAAGAGTTCACCTAGAGAGAGAACAAAGTGAGAGAGAGGACAAAGAGAGATTAGAGAGAAAAAGTAGGTGAGACAGGATGTAAAAGGGACAGACAGCAAGAAAAGAAAGAAAGATAAAAGATGAAAGGCGAGACAGAGATATAAAACAAATGAGAGCAAGTGAAGATTAAAGGGAGTAACGACAGAAAGAGTGAGACAGAGAGAAAAACAGGTACAGGAAGTGAGTGAGACAGACAGCTCAGAGTGACCACAAGGCAGAAATGGGCAGACAGGTTAACGAAAAGTAAAATAAAGAAAGACAGACAGAGGTATAAAGTAAGATAGACAGACAGGTAAACAAAAAGGGGTTAAGAACAGAGAGTGAAACAGACAGACATGTAGCTGAAGAAAAGAAAGAAAAGAGCAGAAGGTGAGACAGGAAAACTGAATAAACTAGAGAGAGAGCAAGAGGGCTGCAGAAATAGAAAAACAGAGACAGGTGACAGAGAGAGAGAGAGAGAGAGAGAGAGAGAGAGAGAGAGACAGGAGGTGAGGGAGAGACAGGAGGTGAGAAAGTGCTTCTGAAGAAACAGCATGTGGTTTTTGGTCAGTGAGGTTTCACAAGAGCAAACGTTTCTCTCACTCAGTCAGCACATATAATGCACTGTAGCAAGCCGCAGCTGAACCTTTGTGATAACACGCTCCTCTCAAACACACACACACACACGTTCTGATACACATACATCTGCAGACAAACACCCCCTAAAAATAGGTTCATGGCTAAACCGTCACACGAGAAAGACAAAAGTTGGAGATAACTATCTAGAGCAAGAAACTAATATGCGTTTGCATGTGTGTGTGAGTGTTTGTATGTGTGGGATGTGTGTGTGAGTAATGATGGTGAGACTGTTCTGAATAAAAAGGAAATGGTTTTGTTAGCCTCATTATTTCTGCTGGCTATATGACTTTCACACCACTTCTTCTTTCAAAGGGGACTTCTATTAGCGTATCTGACTATCTGGTGATCTAGACCTAACTAGACCGTGATGCTAGAAGCAGGCGAGTGAAGGGAGAACAAGAGAATACGGCCACAGCCATGAAAGCAAAAAAAAAAGATCTTTTGTAGATCTATATTTTAAAGACATACTGGAGATCATGGTAGAAGGCAGTAGTTTGTAGCAAATGGACTCTTTTGCATATGTGGGATGTGTACAGTAGAACAAATGCTGCAGATAGATAGAAGATATGGAAAAACAATTCAATCAGCACCATCTCCAAACGACGGATGAATGCATTGGTCTGGCCAATAGCCACATACTGTATAGATGTAAAGCCTGGACATGGAAACAAGTGGAAGAAAGACACATTTAGAGTGTTGAAGATCTTATGGACGATAGTAATATTTTGCAACACATTACAATTTTTAAGGCAGTGGTAACTCAAGGACTGAGATGTTGCATTTCTGACCCTAAGGTCATGTGCTCATATCCTTCCACTGCAATTGAACAAGATCTTTCAACGGTTCATTTGAAATGAGATAAAATTAGATTAATAAGATTAAACATTAGACCCTCCCTTTAAGTGAAAGCGATACATTTTTGCCAATCTGTTTACACACAGCGGAATTGGTCCTCTGCATTTAACCCATCTGTGCAGTGAAACACACAAATACACACACACACACTGGTGAAGTGAGCACACATGCCCGGAGCAGTGAGCAGCTAGCACAGCGCCCGGTGAGCAACTGGGGGTTAGGTACTTGGAACCGAACCAGGGACCTTCTGGTCGCAAGGCTGGTTTCTTAACCACAAGCCTACGACTGCCCCATATATTTTATGTAGGTGACGGATCTGATGGCCAGTAAAGCACACATGGTCTATGTTTATGAAGTCATGTTTTTGCAACACAGACAGTTTAGGCCTGGCATTATCCTACTGAAACTTGCTAAATTTATGACTAACTACAACTTTCACATACTGATTATGCAGAACATTCATGCAGCAGGCATGTATGCACCCCTCAATAAAATGTATTGTTTGTTACAGTCATTTTTTTACTGTCTGCACTGGTGAAACATTTGCTTGAAAAGAAAAAGTCTTTAGTGGATGCTCCTTTTATACTCAGAGTCTTCGTCCTAAACTGTTAAACCGTTAAATTTGGAACATTTCAGAACAGTGATGTATAATATGTCTTATTTTGCTTCTGCATAGCTGTCCACTGGTACTCATACAGATGGGATGAAAAGATGGGAGGAGGATCACCGATTCACCTAATTCTGTGCCGACAAATAGTGAAGCGATATCAAAAAGGAGTTCGACAGTGTAAAATTGCAAAAAGTTTGCACATATAATCATCTACAATCATAATATCATCAAAAGAATCTGGAAAACCATGCTGAATGGCCATGATATATTTCCAGACAACATTTTCTTTGAGCACAATTCATCGTGCCATCCGTCGTTGCCAGCTAAATCTCTTTAGTTAAAAAAAGAAGACATATCTAAACAAGATCCAGAAGCGCAGACATCTTTTCTGGGCCAAGGCTCATTTAAAATGGACTGTGGCAAAACTGAAAATACGACAAAAAAGAACTAACACAGTTGAGCAACTAGATTAATTTAAGAATTCCATTAGAAAAGAATGGGTGAATAGTTCTGTCCATTAACTTAAGCAACTTGTCTTGACTGTTGTAAAGAGAAAAGGGGATGTCTCACAGTTGTAAAGATGGCCTTGTCCCAACTTTTTTGAGATGTAATGTTGTCAGAAATTTAAAATCACCTAATTTTCTCTTTAAATAATACGTTTTCTTAGTTTAAACAATTGATATGTCATCTATGTTCTATTTCGAATACAAAATGGAATTTTGTACTTTCTCCCAACACTTTTGGAATTGGGTTTGTAGAAAATTATTGAATTATTGAAAAATTATGTACTTCAAAGAACAACTTGAAGGAATTTTTCCCTCTAGAGTGAATAATATCATTTAAAAAATCAAGGATTGATAGGAATTTTAATGTGAAAAGGTCAAGGGCACAAAGTTAAGCATCTCAGATGTCACTGCTTTAAGAACTGCAATCCAACAAAACATATATGGGCAAGGGGTTACTTGTATGATCCTTTGCCAACCATTACACTATTTGCATTCACAAATTAAATTAACAACTTAAATTTATACTCTGCAAAAGCATATATTAATCTTGTCCATAACTGAAGTCGACTTCTCTGGGCTTAGCAGGATCTTGGATGGAAATGTCTATTGTGTTCAGAAGAATCAGTAATCCATGTCTTTTTTAAAAACAAAAAATGGACACTGTGTGCTCTAGACCAAAAGCTGAAAAGGACAATCCATACACTTATTAGCAATCAGACTAAATTCCAGGGTCTGTCGATTGTAGGATTCTGAGTTATTGTCCTTGGAAAAGCTAAATTACACTTCTGAGATTGCGGCATTTGCGCAGAAACATACACTGAGGTATCTGAGCAACATATGTTGACTTTAAGTAACATATTTCACAGGGACATCTGTGTATTTTGCAAGAAGATATCACAAAACCAGCTTCTGCATACATTACAAAAGCATGGCATGGGCAAAGAGGGTATGGGTACTGGGTTTACCTGTCTTCAGTCCTGACCTGCCCCAATAGCGAATGTGCAGAGAATTTTACTTATGCAAGGGGAATGGGACAAAATAACACCTGAAACACTAAATTGCTTGTACCATCTGTGATTAAACCTTTTTTAAGTGTGGTGAAAAAGCTTTTTTGCTATGTGTTACAGGTACCAAATGCAGTCACAGGTTCATACGTTCTGCAATGAAATAAAAGTTAAAGTATAAGTAAGAACCATTGGGTATGTTTTCTGTGAATCTTATGTTTTGGGATTACACACCAATTTGTTTTTAACCAAGTCGTCCGGTTTCAGTGCCCATTAAATCGTACAGTTTATTTTCATGGTGACAGCAGGTGGTATTATATCACATTTGTAGTGATACAACCCCTCAACATACATTATTGCTAGTCTTTTTTATGGACTGAGAAGAAGTCTGTAATTATTCAAAAGGGCATTCATACGAGTATTCAGAGCCATTCGAATTCATTGAAATATTTATTTCCATTCTGTTTTATATGTACATTTTTATTTTTTATTTCAAAATGTATTTTACATTTTTTTTATAAAAGTCTCCTTCTGTCACCTATCAATATAGGTGTCCGATTTTCTGAACCAGTCCATTTTTTTCCTAAAGAAAAGAGAAGAATCTAAGTTAAATTTGCATTACATAAAAGACAAACAAACAAACAATTACTACATATAAATCAAGGATAGGATTCATAAAAACAAACAATAAATACTATTAACAGGAGCAATGAACTGACTGTACAACAATATTCCGCATGGACATTCACCTTTTGTGAATAGTAGGATTCTATAGTAGGATTTTATAGTAGGATTTTATAGTAGGATCGAATGATTCATTATTTAAAAAGGAGCCGTATCATTTCACATTTGTTTAAAATCATGTATGTATTGTAAAGCTATCTATTTCTTTTACAGGGACCAACGGGTCCATGATTGCTAACATTAGCTATAATAATGATAATAATAAAGTGTATTAAAATCAATTGTATTAAAAGTAATTGACTATTAAACACAAAGTATGGCATATATTCCATTTTTTGTGCCTATAAAGAAATAACTGTTGAAAATATTTTTGCCATAGTTACTTGAGCGTAAGAATCGATTCAAGCATCCTAAAAAGTTAACAGTAACATAATCCTGAATGTGTAAAACTACTTACTGCATGTGTCTATCTGAACCCCCTAAATTTTAATATTTCAAGCAGAATTTGACATGGATGTGTTTATTAAAACAAGATCCTAAGACTAAAAACTACAAGCTAATGTCTTCTTTTGGATTTAAGAGCGCAAAAATAAAACAACACAAACATCAATAGGAAAATACTATAAAAATGGTCTTTTCTGCTTCCGTTTAAAAAAAAAAGAATTTTAAATCGGGGCAGTGCTAAATGTGTCCTCTGATTAAAATTGAATCATAATTACCTGGCATTTCTTTAACTCTGATTTACAGAATACAATATACAGTTTACAACACAGTTAAAAAACCTCCCCATAGTATGAACAAATCTGTTCTGTGCTAATTTGTACTACAACATTTACACTGGACTGCTCGGATATGTATTGCTATTTAACCATGTTATCATCTATACAAGCCTCAGTTATAATATCTGTGCACAGCATTGATGACAAAATCCCATGACCGTTGGTGCGATGAAGAGCTTTTGAAATATAAATATAGAAAAATGACTTTGTGTGTGCAACTGCAACATTTATTATAGTGTATAAAAATCCAGTTAGCTGCCCTCGTTCCATTCAGGCATGATGCTTACACTGTGTACAGCATGATACTGGTGGGGCGATAGGGTGCGAGGAATACCATGAGTGTACAAGTACTCATTTCCTTGCAGGCTGGAGCTGGGTGACTGGATTCCTGCTCCAGGGCTACACTGATGGCCAAGAGTCTGGTGAGGCATAGAGCCCTGGTACATGGTGTGAGCATCACCCAGCTGTGGAGAGGCATGGCCAGCTACACCACTCAGCCTGGAAACTAGCGGGCTGGAGGTGAAGTGGGCAGAGAAGTGCTGGTAAGGCAACCGCTCCATAGGTTGCATGGAACAACTGCTATAAGGGGAGACACCAGCCCAGGTGTTGCAGCTGATGTCTTCCAGGCTTGGAACAGCCTCACTTGCTTGTGAAGCGCTTGCATACATGCATGCCTGTCGCTGTCCAGACTCAGTCCGATAAGGGGCTGTGGAAAGGCCCAATGTTTGGGAATAGCTGATGGGACGGTAGTAATGGTCGTCTTCGCTAGATGAGCTCTCCATGTATGCCTTCTTGTAGGAGTGATCTGTGTGACAGTCATCCTCAACTGAAATGTATAAAGTTTGAGGATATGTTAGTCTTATGGCTAATACGGAATTACACAGAAAAATCACTGGATTTGAACACATGGCAGGTGGAATATTATCACAGATTAAGTATTTCAACTGGCGGTTATGTTGCAGTTGGCTCTCATTTAGGGGATTGACCTTTGCATTGCACAGCAAAAAGCAGTATTTGCCAGATAAAGCATCTTGCATGACTTTGATCATAGACGGTTGGTGCTCAGATGCGGGGTGCCAGTTTTTATCAATAGCTGCACTTAAGTGTTGTTCTCATACCACATCAAGCTGGACTTACCCTCATTAACCAGGTGTTTCAAATCCAGTGATCATTCAGTGTGGTTAAAAACATCATTTATAATATATATATTTCATTATATTGTATTGTATATTTATGGTAAATTTGTGCAAACATTGTACAAACATTGTAGCCAAGTATAATGAAACATTCTGGTAACTTTAAACATTTTAAAGGGAATACTTTAAATTCTGGACAAAACTGAGTCGACTGGTCACCTGCCATTTCCTATAATCAGTTTTGTCCTAACAGCTACCAACTTGGGAGTTTAGCATGTCACATTTGACATGCATGTTCCCCGCCAACCACATTGTTTCAAACTGAAATACTATTCGGCTAAAAAAAAATCTTCACGAAATCACTATCTGTCTGATTTTGCTAAATGAATCTTACACATGACGATAACTGGCTATAGTCACTGTGACCCGACAAAGGAGATAGTAATGATATCCCCTCCATGCACACGTTATAAGAAAACAAGTAGTCATAACAACAGGGATATTCACTCAAAATATCCAGCAAAAAATTCTGTTGAAACTCCCATGAGGATGAAGCAGTCTGAACCCAACCAATAGACTCTATACAGTACCTTGATGTATGTATAATCAATTGGATTGAACTAAAAACTTACAAGCTGTAAAGGGTCCTCTAAGGGTTAAAACTATTCTGTTAGACTGATGTATTTGTATTTAATACAATATTATATAATAACATTCAGGCGTCTTTTGAGCAAATCACCCTGTTTAACCCTGTAGTTTATTTTACCTGTATTATTATTATAAGTCTAAATACCAATAAAATCACCCACTGGTTACTTTATTAGATACACCTGATGAATTGTTTAAAGCAAATATTTAATTAGCCAATCACATGGCATTTAGACATGTAGAGGTGGTCAACTTGCTGAAATGCAAACCGAGCATTAGAATGGGGAAGAAATTTCATTTAAGTGACAATGTACAGGGGTTAGACAATGAAACTGAAACATCTGGTTTTCGACCACAATAATTTATTAGTATGATGTAGGGCCTCCTTTTGCGACCAATACAGCATCAAATCGTCTTAGGAATGACACATACAAGTCTTGCAGAGTGGTTAGAGGGAGTTTAAGCCATTCTTCTTGCAGGATAGTGGCCAGG
>JAOUQT010000027.1:3105359-3122349 GCA_025769995.1 Xyliphius kryptos | reverse complement strand
GAGGCAGTGGGTGATGATCATGATGAAGATGCAGAGGGTGATGATCATGATGAAGAGGCAGTGGGTGATGATCATGATGAAGAGGCCGAGGGTGATGATCATGATGAAGAGGCAGAGGGTGATGATCATGATGAAGAGGCAGTGGGTGATGATCATGATGAAGAGGCAGTGGGTGATGATCATGATGAAGAGGCAGATGGCGATGATCATGATGAAGAGGCAGTTAAACTATTATCTAGTTACACAACTGAAAGTAAAATGTCTTTGTAAAACCGTGGCTTGAGGGCATGCTTCTGGGCATGTTGATTTCTGAGGGCATAGCTATTGTAAGGGTTGCCAGGTATTTGGTTTTCCCGGTTTTTAATAGTGTGTCATCTTAAATGATCCGGTTTTTAAAAATATCTTCCTCTCCATGTCCCGGTTTATATTACTCTGAACTGGCAACCCTAGCTACTGTACTTCCGATTATAAGCTGCTTCCAAAAGGAGCATTTTGGAGAGTTTTGCTTCTTTTCTTTGCTAGTTATTGGATAGCACTTTAAGGGGTAATTTAAGGGGCACTTTAATTGGTACTTTAAGTGGTACTTTAAGGGGTAATTTAAGGGGTAATTTAAGGGGCTTTTTGCTGCTTCTGTGTGGTTCCTTGAATAGTTTTTTATATTGGGTTGGTAGGGGGCACATCTCTTCTTTCATAATTACTTAGTAGACATATTGATTCCTCAAGGGGTTCTTTGGGTTTTTAAGGTGTTCTTTGGGTTTTTAAGGGGTTCTTTGGATTGTTTAGGGGCACATTGCTTCCTTTCTTAAACATTTTGTGGGTACACTACTTCTTTGGGGTGTTGTTACAGTGGCACAGTGTGTCCTTCCTTAGTTAGTGGGTAGTGGGTATATTGACTCTTTAAGGGGGTGGTTTTGGGTTGCTAAGGGGTATTAACGGGTTCTCTGTTTTGTTAATTGGGCATGTTGCTTCCTTTCTTGAACATTTTATGGGTACACTGCTTTTGTCGGTGGTTTTCTAGTTGTTAAGGGGCACAGTGAATACTGTAGTTACATATCTTTGAGTAGTTTTTCCCCATTACTTAGGACAGTACCTGAACTCCTGCACCTTTGTGACCACTTCTCCCTGTATCCTGACAGTTCTACCTGTCTCCCTCTCATTCACACATGTATTCTGTCTTATCTCTTCCATATATCAACATCTTAACATTCATTTCCGTTTAATCCTAGTTTTAGGGTCACGGGGAATCCGGGGCCAACACAGCAACTCTGGGCGCGGGCGCAGGAACAAGGTTCCAATCCATCATAGGGCACAGACATTCACTTAGAGACACCAATTAACCTATCGTGCAAGTCTTTAAAATGTGGGAGGAAGCACCCGGTGAACCCACGCGAACACAGGGAGAAATTTCCCTGGGCTCGAACCTGGAATCTTGTCATCACTGTGCCACCACCATGCCAACCTAGGCATGCTACTCCGCCAAATAAGGACATGACTACAACAAGGAAATGGATGCAAGGAAAACATTCAATATATTTTTATTCAGTTTAATTTTTCACAGCTATTAAATTATTTTCAATGGCGGCACGGTGGCACAGTGTATAGAGCTGTGGCCCCGCAGCAAGACGATCCTGGTTTCGAGCCCTGCGTGGGGTGACTCTGGAAATTTCTGTATGGAGTTTGCATGTTCTCCCCGTGTTTGTGCGGGTTTTCTCCGGGTACTCCGGTTTCCTCCCGCATTCCAAATACATGCATGATAGCTCAAGTGGTGTCTCTATATTGCCTGTTAGTGTAATAATGTGTGTGTGATGGATTGGCGCTCTGTCTAGGGTTTGTTTCTGCCCCTGCGCCCAGGGTTGTTGGGTGGGCAAAGCTTCCCCGTGACCCTAAAATCAGGATTAAGTGGGTATAGAAAATGAATGAATAAATGAATGTTTAATCTAATACAACAAATTTACACATAAACAATGAGACAGAGAGCAAACGGGACATGCAGATGTTGCATTGCACATTGCAAAATACAAAACCCTCTGAAACTCTGTGACCCATGTGAGAAAAAAAATAAAAACACTACAGAATGACAAGCTCTCTACAATGGTAGGTTTTAATAGTGCAAACTGTCCAGCTCAGGGGCTTTGCACACATTCCACGCAATAACCCAGGCTTTCCTTGGCAGGTTAGTTTCTGGCGGTGTGGTGTGTTTCCCAACAAGATGGGAACTTGAACTACATGTTGGCTCTCACTTGAGACCCTGTAACAGGTCTTCATGTTGGGATCCATTTTTAGGCTCTGGTAAAAACACTTAAAACTTGGCAGGCAGATACCTTCTTTATGTGTATATACTATACTAAATTGCATTTACTAAGTTCAGAGACTATAAAGACTACCCGATTTTTTTTTTATGTTTTGAAATGATATTGCCTACATGTTTATTCATTATTGATTTATTACGCTAGAATTTTATTATTAGACTAATGAAGAAGAAAAAGAAGAATAAACTGTAGCTTTTCCGTGTTTCTGGGGTTGTACTCCTACACCTTTAACATATGTGCTTATGGTGTAGGCCAAATCTCTTCTATAAAAACAAAAAATACTTAGAATCTTAGATCATTTTAAATACTGAGATCTGAGATCATTTTAAATACTTAAAATACTTTAAATACTTAAAACTTAATATTCACATTTCACTAAAGGTAGGAAAGTTAACATTGGGGGTACTATCCCTGAAACAAAGAAAGGTATTTGTCTATTTTAATTTAAATGTATTTTAATTTACACTGATTACATTTTGTAATTTTAGGTTATTAAAATCTTGCAACTTGTTTAAGAGAAATTTCAATAATAATCAGTTTATTTTATCTTTTTGGCAGCCACAATTTTCTCTCCAGTAAATCTATTCATGACTGAAGTGCCACTGAGCATGCACCTAACCCCAAAATGCTCTTCAGGTGCTTCCATATAGGGCTGCCCGCTGATCTGGGCATGTGTGCTCACTGTATGCTTAGAAGGGTTAAAGTCACCATTGGTTTATTAAATATATATTTATGCAAGAGCAACCTTTAGACTACATTACAGATATAAGAAGAAATAAAACATTCAGTGATTTTGGTGGGTAAACTTTTGATCATATTTAAAACTATAGGCTGAAATTATAATTTAGAAAATAGTATATAGTTATACAAAGTCAGCAGTTTATCCCTTGAATATAACGATTGTGTCTCGTGCACTGAAGCCACTTGAAAATGATTTCCGGTTCTGAGTGCTACTAAGTTTTGATTGGCTCACACATGGTTATTAGACACCACTGCCATATTACTCATACTGCACACTAGCACCTGACACTAAACGTCTTTACAACAAGGACGTGAAGCAGACACGTCAGGAATGCTCATTTAAATCCCAACTAAAGAAGTATTGAAACACATGGTGTAGAAATATACTAATATTCAAGCCGGACAATACACTCGGCCGTAGTTAAAGACGTTTGAAAACACCTTAAACGTTTACCTCAGGGCAGATGTTTGCAGGAAGTGAAAATAAATATTTGAAGAGACAAAACCGAGCCTAAATGGTCAATATAAATATATTTAAAAACGTCCAAATTTGTTATAGTGTGTATATATTTGATTTGGACAGACACATTCAATACTACTACCTACTGTCCTCACATCGTTTACATATAGTTTAGTTTACAAGTACCATGTCACCTTTCTAAAATAATGGTCTAAGTCAATTTTTGACCAAAATGATATTTATTTTGCCCAAATCACCTCCTCACAATGCTGTCGAATCGCCCATGCACTTAGTTTAACAGGTCACGTAATTCTACCCCTGTAATAAAATTGCCTAAAAAATAGATTTAAATAAATAAAATCAATAAGTCCATTATTTTAGGAAGATGACTATATTATACATTTTGCGTTTTACAATTTAAAAAAGAACTTAACAACTTAGATTTTATTATAAAAGGTTAACAAACCATTAACCAGATTAATATTCGACTTTTGAGACAAAGTGCAAATTCGTTTGGCAACTGATTTAATGTCTGTATATGCTAGCGAAAAAATACAAATAATTATGATATACGGCGTATTATTCTCTATTCTATAACAGAGAACTAATTCGGATTTTATTTTAAACTGATTTGCACTTATTCAGTTAGTAAACCTCATTTTGACTACACAGGGTAGCCTTTGCTTTTGCTTCTTTTGTCTAAGTGTTACCACAGCATGTGCCACACGTTAGATGGGTAGATTGTAACAGATGAGCTAACTGTGTTTGACATTACCTCACAGGTTCTGTGATTTTCTAGCAGCAGTTTGAATTGGTGTCATTTGTAGTAAACAAATGTGGGTATTTAGTTTAAATGTTTGAGAAGTCTATGTCAAAATGAAGTCGATGAAGCAAAAATTGTTACAACCATATCCGGTCTACCATACTACAAAGCTGGTGGTAAAGTATGATTTAGTTTTGTTTAGCGATGGTTTAAAATTGTACATAAAGACATGTAATATATTATTATTATTTTATCATATTCAGACTAGTTCTCCGAAGCGCAAAGATTGCTGAACCAAATGACCTTTATAGACCGTATGACCATGAAGCATTCTAGGTTCACCGATTTTATTTGTAACCGGTAAATAAAAACAGTCTAGCAAACGAACGAATAATTAAATGACCAGAAGAAAACTTTTTTTGATATTTTGTTGATTTTGCACAATAAACAAAAAAACGTCACGTTTCTAACTCTGTAATAAACTCCGGTCATCATTATAGACTTTTATGGAACAGAATATACGTCTGTATTGGACGTTAATATACTATAACGGACATTATCTTAAAAAAAACGTTGGATTTGGTTGTAAGGATTCTTCGGAACACTTATTATATGTAGACTATATAACAGAGATGTTTTTCTTGGATATAAACCAATCGAAAACGATCCAGTTATCTCACAGAAATGTTTCTTATCGTGTAACATTTTCAGAATTTTTCAAACTATTA
This sequence comes from Xyliphius kryptos, assembly GCA_025769995.1. Lineage (NCBI taxonomy): Eukaryota > Metazoa > Chordata > Actinopteri > Siluriformes > Aspredinidae > Xyliphius > Xyliphius kryptos. Next base: position 3,117,348 of record JAOUQT010000027.1, on the reverse strand, counting down.
TATGTCTATAAAGGATGTTATCTTATTCGTAGTCATTCGGCTTCTCCCTTCATCATGGGTCGCCATAGCGAGTCAATAATTATTTTTTGGCAAATGTTTGACATCGGATGCCCTTCCTGACGCAACCCTCACAGTTTACTCGGGCTTGGGACGGGCACTAAAAATACACTAGCTTGAGCTCTCTAATGGCTAGTTTCTATAAAGAATGTTATAAACATCAATAATTCTACAGAATATACGTACTGTAAACACCAATAATTTCTCATTTTTAGAAATAATTAATACGTGTCAATTATTTACCTAAAATAAATTTGTTCCCATGAGTTCCGATAACAACAGTTCTGTCACAACAAAGACATAGTCTGTCCCTTGATGATCCAGTCCACGATTTAATCTTGTCCATCCAGCTTATTATCTGTCTTCTACGTCGTCTGTCTCCCATACGCTTTCTTCAAAGTTGTCATGTTGGTGCTCTTCATCACAAGAGCGTAACTTAACTTGCGGGATTTATTGTGTTTCAGTAACTTTCTTTTCTATCCTGCCCATCTTGTAGACATGCTCATTGGAAATCATCTTTATCAATTTGATCTTCAACGACTTCCGGAAACACTTGTTCTCAAAATCATAAAATCCTTTTTATTCTTCTTTATTCAGTGTCCAAGCTCCACAGCCGTATGTGGCTAGTGGCCAGACCATGGCTTTCCTGAATTGTAGCTTGTGCTAATTGCAAATTTTTCCATAAAAATGTTGGCATTTTTGACTCGCATTGCCGAGCTGGCACGTTTTTTGAACTGTCCTTAATTAATACAAACCCGATTCCAAAAAATGTTGGGACAAAGTACAAATTGTTAATAAAACGCAATGCAATAATTTACAAATGTAAAAAAAAGATATTGTATTCACAATAGAAAATATACAACATATCAAATGTCGAAAGTAAGAGATTCTTATATTTCATGACAAACATTGACTCATTTGAAACTTCGTGACATCAACACATTTTTCCAACAAAAGCTGGAAAAGGGCAATAAGAGACTGGAAAATTTAAAGGTACAAACAATTACAACTCACTAGGTCAACTGACAATAGGTCACTAACATGACTGGCTATAAAAACAGCATCTTGGAGTGGCAGCGGCTCTCAAAAACATAATGCAGTGATATCAGAAAGGAGTTCGACAGTGTAAAATTGCAAAGAACATATCATCATCTACAATGCATAATATCATCAAAAGATATGGGTCAAGGCCGGAAAACCATACTGGGTGCCTATGAACTTCGGGCACTTAGACGGCACTGCACCTCTGATGTTATAGGGTTGCATTATTATGTGTGCAAGGAAACCATAAATGTTGAAAGGTATATCCAGGTTATAGAGCAACATATGCTCCCATCCCGACAACATGACAATGCCAAATCACATACTGAATCAATTACAGCATAATGGCTGAAGGGTCCGGGTACTGATTTGGCTAGATCTTTCACCCATAGCAAACATTTGGCGCATAAAACAGAAGATACGACGGAAAAGACCTTAGACAGGTGAGCAGCTAGACTCCTACATTAGACAAAAATAAGTTAACATTCCTATCCCTAAACTTGAGCAACTTGTCTCATCAGTCCCTAGACGTTTACAGAATGTTGTAAAGAGAAAAGGGGATGTCTCACAATGGTAAACATAGCTTTGTCCCAACTTTTTTGAGATGTGATTGTGTCAGTAAATTTAAAATCACCTATTTTTTCTCTTTAAATGATACATTTTCTTAGTTTAAACATTTGTTTATGTCATCGATGTTCTATTCTGAATAAAATATGTAATTTTAAAACTTCCACATCACTGCTACACTGTAACTCAACTGTTTATGAAGAATGTGGAACGGAGTTCACTCAAATTTTCAAAGCGGAATATTAAAGACAAAGACAAATAGTTTAACTTGGAACACAATAAGCAAGGAACCTCTCCCTATATAACTCTCACATTTTACCAACGTACGTTTTCCATTAGTTTTTGATTTGTCAGACTAATTAAGATCTGTGCCCCCACATAACTCTAGAGCGTATTGTCTTAGGGGCCAATGAAATTCCTCTGGACTTTCATCTGACAGTACTTGCATTCACAAGTAACGAACGTTTAGTGTATATCATATTTTTTTAATATATACTCATGTAAACATGATGAATTCTCCAGTGAGTATACATATGTTTGAAAAACAAATCCTAATCCTGATATTAAAATACTACAAACTACCAACTTCGAGATATATATATATATAAATATTCATAGTGAGAATATTAAAAAGATCAGACGAAAAACGAAAAAACTAGGATTGCATGATATATATATTAATTATTAATTATAATTATATAATTATAACATATATATATATTATATCATGCAATCCTAGTTTTTCGTCTGATCTTTAAAATATTCTCACTCAGATTATTTTGCTTAATCTGCAGTTTGAAATATGGCCTAATAAATGCATGCATCCATTTAACTGTTCATATTAGGGCAGTATCTGATCCAAGGCAAAAATTGTAAGGAATATGGCTGAAATTTAGTCCTCTAACTGCGCAATCATCATCTCCTCAACTTACCTTGTGGTTTTGGTAAGACGTGACCGCAATGAAGGACGTTTCGGGGAAGACATGAGTGCAGAAGGCGGTGTTTTTGGAGCCGAAGCCGTTATTTTCATCCGCCTTTACGATGTGGATCCTCGGTTGGTATTTATGCATAGAGTTCAAAATGATCTAAAAGTACGAAGAAAAGGTCTTTTATAGCAATTTTAGAAAAAATTAAATGCTAATCATATTATATAAAATAGTACATATATCATATTGATGTAAAATCAAATAAACGCATTGGCACAAGTTTGCACTCTTGCGTAACAGCGCAGAAAACTCAAACGTGAATTTAAGAAATATATGCAGGCACAATGTCCACTCCCCACAATTTGATATATAAACACCTTGGTATTCATTTTCCAGTCTTTATTTTGACCTTCTCTGACCTCCTGGGAGCAAAACACTCGGTGTTTTGTGGCAGAGCCCGGAGACACCGTGACGCTGCTTACTCAGTTGAACTTGAGAACTCGACTCAAACCTACAGTCCCCTATTCTTTATAGAGCTGAGTCTAAAGTCTACTCCTAATAGATATTTTTAGATAGAGCTAGCAAAGGAAACCGTGCACCCTCCTTTACAGTGTAACAAAGTAAACCAAGAAATCCAAAAGAACAAAAATCACTAAAAGAAAGTAATCAAGAATGAAAGAAAGTACTCATTTATCTTTTTCTGGAGAAATGTAGACACACAAAAACAATTAAAAAACTACTATGAAAGTGTATTATTTTACACAGCTATCATGAATATTTACCTACTTGATTGGGTTAACAAATCTAATAATAATAATTTGGATTTATGAATAAAAAGTACAAATAAATAACCAGAATATGCCTGGAAATAATAAACATCACATAGCGTATGGGTTATGGAACTAAAGATGAATCTATATGCAAAATCCTCTGATCTGGTCTATAATTTTGCCAACTATTGTAATTGGACATATTCAGGGAATCAGTTTGACGACTGAATAATGGCGCAGCAACAAATACAAAGCTGAAGAACATCTGCATTTTTAAAAATAGCACACTCAACATCAGACTACTATTCATAAGAATAAAGGAATGGTTACAATTTTAGAGCAAATATGGCCTATACTTTTACCCTATCTTCCAATATGACCTAAACATGCAATATACGCTAACACATACAAAGAACTATCTAACAACAAACTCACTTCATGTCATTGCTTAGTGGTGATGAGACTTGAGACTTGAGAAATCGGGGCTACATGGAAACTTACTTTGTTCTCATAAAAGTGTGCAAATCCTTAACCTAGAACTACATCACATTAAATGTTTGAATCTGAATTGTATTCAGGCAAAATATTTCTTTTTTTTCTGGAATGCCTGTGGCAGGACCACCCAGTAAGAGTACAAAATTAGTCTTCAATTGGTGCCCTGTTGCTCTGTATCTTCCTTTGCCCTGATGTTTTTTTTTTATGATAGCAGGCGATCACAGAGTGCCCTGATTTCTTGCCCTTCTCTTTCATGTCATGACATTAGGAATTTTGAAACCATCCAGATTAACGAGTTTTGTATACATTTGTCCATCACTCATCTTGCACTATCATTATAACATAAACAGTTAGCAGTGCTGGTATCCAAACTCCACCCTGCGTCTCAAATGTTTCTGTAGATTGTGTATTGGTGTTTAGTACTAAAATGATCAAAGCGGATAAAGAACGACAAAGTCAGATATTTTAACTTGAAATATACAAGGCAAGTATAGCTTTTTACTAATGTGAATTACTCTATCATGAACAAAGTTTGTTTTGATGTGAAGTTTTATTGTTTGTCAGCCTAATTAAAACCAATCCCCCAAAAACACAAGTCAATTGTATGTATTTCTCTAATGAATCCAGGCCATTACGTTGCATATTCATCTGACATGGCTAAGTTCAGCAATTATTCATAGGTCTGAAATTATTTCGAGACACCTGGAACAAGTCATAATTCGTTTATAAATCCCAGGTCGCTCTTTCAGGATAAAAAGGAGGGAAATGCCAAGAATCACTGCAACCAATCAAAAATACATTCTGGTCAAAAATTTACAACACTGCTCACATTCCATCTGGAGTCCAATTTCATTTTGCCAGCCGGGATTTGGCAAGAAAACAACCATGATTAACTTAAATGCAAACGAATGGAAAACTTGTGATCAGCGTTTAATAGTGGCATGGGATTAGAAAACATCTTCCAAAGTGTAAGAACTATATACAATATATTTTTTACAGAATGTTAAATACAAAATGCATGTTTAGCCTATATATTTTTTATTTAATTGTATTCAAATGCAGAATAAACACCCATCTGTTGCTAGAGTACTTGGGTGAAGTGTATTTTTGAGTGTTATGGTCTCCATATTGACTTTTGTAATTAGTAGTATTTAAGCATAGAGGCATCTTTGAATAATAGTAAACATTGAAGCACTTTGGTAAATTGCTCCGCAGAAGAACGTCTGCTAAATGCCTTAAATGTAATGTATTCATCCTAATCTAACACATGCAGGCTAAAATGAGGAGGTTGCATAGAGGAAAAAAACCTAAACTGTTAATTATGCTCACATCCCAATACAGGTGCTATGCTATGAATAGGCCCACACACTACTTTGAATAAAATTGACAGGAAATAATTGCCAGTCCAGATGTGGCTTTAAAAGGTGCAAGTAACCAAATAAGGCCGCAGAATGTGGCACATGATGAACTGATAATGATACTGAACTTAAACAATACTAATATTGATAGAATGATTCCAGCGGTATACTATTAACATTATTACGCAATAGATTTCTTTAGAACTAGATCACCTTGTGCATAATTTCATGGATTACAAATGCAAAACTTAATTTTAAATCATGTATCTTACCATATCTTTACGTTTAAAAACATTTAAATGTCCTTTATTATTTAAAAACATCAATTAAACCTTGCACTGTAGGTTAATTTTTGAAATTTGAATGTTACAAGAAACTCAGTATTTAAAGTCATTTATTTAATCATTTTATATACCCACTTAATCCTAGTTTTAGGGTCACAGGGAAGCCAAGGCCCACCCGCAGCTCGGGGCGAGATGGCAGGAACAATCATAGACAGGGTTCTAATCCATCACATCACACACCAAGGGGCAATTTAGAGACACCAATAAACCTATCCTATCATGCATGTATTTGGAATGAGGGAGGAAACCGTTGTACCCAAAGTATACCCATGCAAACATGGGAAGAACATGCAAACTCCAGAAAGAAATATCCTGAGTCAGCCCATCTTCTTGCCGTGAGGTCACAGCACTATTCATTGTGCTACCATGCCGCTAAGTATTTTAAGTCGAATTAATCTTAATTTTGATCTTAGCAAATAAAATTTCTTTTTGAAGTAGTGTTTCTTAAATTGCAGATTACTTTAATTTAAAAAAATATTAAATTAAAAATAATTTAAAAAATAATTACAAAATATATCAGATACACTTTTAATTCTGTTAACTTTAAATATTAATTACAGAGAATTAAATATAAGTGCAACCAATTTTACTTTTCTTGATTTTAGTAAATTCATTATGATTGCACATTATTATTATAGTCGATGTTCTGGCTTTTTTCGTTGACAACAGTTATGTGTCGTTTCCACCTTCTGATGCTTGCAGTTGGCTCCAAATGCTTTAAAAGATGGTCTTAACCTCAGCTATACCCGTCTTGTGCGTTCTGCGAGTCTAGCCGGTGTGAAACGCCTATTATTATAATATGACTAAGTGAACAAAAGAAGCGGCATTTCAGAAATGCACTTGGAAAGTAAAGCGATAAATATAAGAGAAATAAGCATTTTCTTACATGCCCAAAAGGATCGAGGTGGTTGTTGGTTAGTTTGAGTTTCTGGAAAGAGACCAGCTGCCGCATCCAGTGAGCGCCTGTGGCTGGAGAGTCGGGATGCACGTAGAGCCTGCCGGGCATTGCGGGTTCTGCCTTTCCTGTTACTGACCTACAACACAGCCCAAAAATATCAAAACATAATCAGTCATTTGTACCAAAAAGTTTCATAACATTGCAATTTAAGTCTAAAATGCTGTTCTCTTTTTAGAGTGTGTTCCCTTTCCACTCCACCCCCCCTTGACAGTCTATCTCTTATTTAATGAGGCATCCCAAAGGCATAATAGCCAACTTGCATAGTTTGATCATATAATAGTAGCAACTATGCCTTTGGGAAACGCACCGTGGACAGCAAGGTTAAATAATAACTTATAACTTACGTGGTTGTATCCTAAATTTAATTCCTAAAGCTGACATTGTAGAATGCGCTATAGAAATAACATCTAACTGAATTAAAATTCATACCAAAGTAGACATATTACGTAACGCAAAGAGAGTGGGAAAATTTACTTAGCCATGCATTCATTCATTCATTCATTAATTTTCTTCCGCTTAATAATCCACATGGTAATTCTGGGCGCCAGCCCTTCGTAGGACAACACACATTCACATACTAAGAAGAAACTAATTAACCTAACATGCATGTCTCTGGAATGCGCAAAGAAGCCGAAACACCCTGAGAAAACCCGCGCGAACAGGGGGAACATGCAAACTCCACAGAGAAATTTCCCTAGTCGTAGCAACCGGGGACCGAGCCCAGGTCCTTCTTGCCGTGCGGCGACAACGCTACTTAATTCGCCACCGACTTCAACCACAGATTTGATAAAATATCTTACATGAATGGTATAGTGTTTTAACCTGTATAGAAATAATAATAATAATAATACCAATAATTAAGAGACACCCTAACGGGTTAGCAGGTGTATTGGAATTGATGTCCATGTTAGATTCCTTTGTTAAAAATAAACGGCTCATTAGACTGTACAGTGGCATTCTGACACAAATGTCTCCCCTCTGTTTTTTTCTGGTAAGCAAGAAGCTTAAACAGATAAATCAGTAGCTGAGTGAGAGCACCATTAGTTCCAGTGCTTGCACAGAAGGGATAATTATCAGTGATATAGGCATGCGGTCATCCTTACGGAATAACCTTACATTTAAAACCGCTGATCCAGAAAAAAAACACCTCAATTTAAATTCTGTGTCGTTGTTGTGAGCAGGGAGACATAGATGGTGAGGAAGAGGTACACATAAAGTCTTTAAATAGGTCTTTGCCTGAAACTTTGGCCATTTCATTTTGAGGAAAAATGTTAGCCACTTCTTGGCAGTCACATGTCCTCATTTACGCACACTGAATAAAACTGACTTAAATATACTGATTCAGAGTAAATAGTTTTACATTTAGTAGTAATTTGTTGGGGGTTTTGATTGTGCTTAATGATTTATATGTTTGTTTGATCCAAGAATAAACGAATTGTTGAGATTTTTAGTCTTCCAAATAAAAGACAACGCAATAAATACAGCTATATTCTGGATGTAAACTTTTTATCCTGCCTGTGTCGTGCAAGAAGACTATTGCGGGCTAAACTGTGAGGCTGAAAGAGGTTAACGGGGTGTTTCGGGGAATAGCCAAATGTGGCTGAAAGAAGAAAAATGAGAAATGCCTGTATTTTCCCCTAAGCAGCGGCTGAGTACTGAGCATTAGTCGCGGACAAAATTGGCAAAGCCCGAAACTTTCATTTCTTGGCGCGAATGCGGCCCCAGCTTCCCGAAACTTCCAAAAATATTCTGCTAGCCTCCTCAACAGCATGAAAACAATTCCGTGTAAATACACAGCAGTCCTACGGTTAACTGTAGCGTGCACATATAAGGTTCAGAGGTGTCCTACCAACCATTTATTATCGGCGAATTTATAGCGGTGGTCGTCCGCTGGCACGACATCCATCAGAAGAATGTATTTCGTTTTGGGGTTCAGTCCAGTAACCTTCACTTTGAAGCTCGGGAACATTCGCCTGGAGATGAAAATGGGAACATTATGGCATTGAAAATAAGCCTGAAATGATTAAAAACATTGAGTAAAAGTGGGATTTGCCTCAGCGTAGTCCGAGTTCGCGATATTTAGCTTCCATAAGCATTCCATTGATCTATTAATAAATAATTGAATAATAATTCAGGCTTTAAAAAAAAAAAATTACAGCAACAACAACTTCTACTACTACTACTAATAATAATAATAATAATAATAAAGTATAATAATAATAATAATAACAACAACAATACAATAATAATAATAATTATTATTCTTTGTATTGTTGTTGTTATTATTATTATTATTATTAGAGAATTTTATGAAACCTTAATGCCAGGCTATAGTCATTTTAGCCCACGCATCAGTTTGTTACTCCTTTATGACTCAGACATTCTGTAACACGAAACGCTTACACATTTTTGTAACTATATAGTCACCTAAAACGACTTGGACTGTTTGTTTTGTAGCTGTGGTTGTGCATTAGACCTAAAGTCTGCTATCGGCCATGCAGAAGTTTGTTCTAGAACTTGTGCAACTATGTTTATCACTGAATAGCCTTCATTAATTCTCAATTTAAATGCATGCACAAAAGCCTCACTGATCAATTTCGAGCCTGTTTGTAGACTTTGCGATGGCTACTGGAGTCCAAAGAACTATACCCCTTCGGGAGTAGTTTGAATGGTAAGGGAGGAAGGGAAGGATGGAAAACACGTTTCCAAATCAAACTGAGGTACACTATTATAAAAGCCGAATTTTTAGCAACGCTTATTGAAGAAATAACGACCCTTTCTTCGGTAACTCTGCCCTTGTGGGTGGGCACCGGCGACTCTAGGCGCAAGGTCAGAAACAACCCAGTCCATCGCAGGGCACAATGATGAGACATATTTTATTAAGAAATAGATTCACATGGTTGTTAAGACCATGAGATAATAACAAGCAGATAAATATGTCGTTATATTAAAACTGAAAATGTAGTTTTTGAATTTGTGCACTTCAAAAGTCACATGTTGATCTTGAAATATTTTATATTCTACTTAACAAATGAATGGTGCGGGATTAGTGTTATGTAAACTATAGAGCAATATTATACGCACTAATATACAGAAACCACTCCGACATTGTATAAACACTTAAAATCCGCTCGAGACATGAAAGTGATTTTCGTACTGAGTATAACTAAAAAAAACAATTAATCACTAATGTTATCAGTTTTCAGACTGAATCCTTACATTACGAGTCGTTTTAATATCTCGTTTTAATATCTCATTTTAATGGTAAAAAAATAATAGAAAAAGTCTGCATTGTGCAACATATTTAATCTGGGTATGGTATATAGTATATAGTTTGTGGAGAATCGAGCCTAATTAAACCCACCTCCCCGCTTTGGTGATGATCATTTCCGTTCCAACTTCATGGAATTTCATCCACAGTTCACGTTCGTGTAAGTAAACTTTGATTCCCTCCATTCCCTGCAAGAGTACACACAGTTCTAAATGGAGCACGAACATATCAACACCGTCATCCTCAGGATTCACTGAATAACACACGACGAGAATAACACAAAAAGTCGCTTGAAAACGTAAGATTGTGTCAAAGTTCTTGGAAATAATCGAAATTTAAATATTACGATTATGTAAGATTTTTGTGTATAAGAATGATTTGATTTGTTATTTTAAGCTAAATAAGATCAAAAGTTGGATATTAACATGGATAGAGTCTTACTTAAGTAAACTGGTTACATTTTTACACTGCACAAGTTAAATATACTAATTAAAACAACTCTGATTCCCAAAGGTTTTATTTCTGAATACAAATTAATAATTTGCACTGAGATAATAAAATAAAGATTACAAATTATAATATGAGAAAAATAGTAGACTACACTTTCTGTACAATAACTAAAAACTATGAAAAAACAAAAAACATTAAGCTTTAATATTATAATATTATAAAAACGTTCACATAGTATTTCTACTTACACGTTGTATTCAAACAAACAGATGTCATATTTAATTAATCAATTTAATTACATTCACTCTAATAAAATGACAAGTTTGTGCACTACATCATACATTATTATTAATCAATACATTACCGCTGTATAGTATGTATTAACATGACATACGATGAATAATTAATTAGATATGTTAACACAGTTTTAGTTTAGCATTAGAGTTGTAAACATATAATACATTATTTAATATAATTAATATTAATAATTACACACACACACACACACGCAAATGCACACTCAAGCACACGCACACACCGCGCACAAGCACAACAGTCCCAACCTGTTGAATGTAAGTTGTTTGGGATGAGGGAGATTTGCTGGAACTTCCATTTTGTTTCTCCGCTTTACTCTCCTGTAAATCCTTTGAAAGAGGATCGTTTGGAGATTTCTGGAGCCCAGAACCCTCTTCATTGTCAGCCATATCAGAAAGTCTATTTCCCCTTTGATTTCTACTCAGAATATGAATACACACATTTAAACGCATATACGTTATTGAATGAAATCAGAGTGTACATAACGTATAAATGAAGAACATTCATACAAGTTAGCTTAACTAATAATAAATAATATATAATAATCTCATTTAAAGATTTGCTGACTCGCCAAATCGTTGTTCTTCTCTAATTTTTTTACACAAACTGCATTATATTTAGAAAATATTATAAACTCACATTATATCATACTGCTATTGACAATACATTACAATAGAAGTTTTATTTTTTAATTTGTGTAATTTACTATATTTGTGAAACCCAGTTTTGACCGTAATACTAATAGGAATAATGTCATGCGAATAGTTAGTCTTTGTAGGCCACTTCGTTTCAACAATACTATACTACGTGTGCCTTGAATATATATATATATATATCTGCACTCTTGGCTAGAATAGATTTTTTCCACTTCCAGAAAAAAATGCATAATTTTCGACATATTTCCCCTGATTTTCAACGCACTGTCTATCTTTCAAAGCGTTTGTTATTCCCTGCTTTAAATAGTGCAGCCAATAAAACTGTAACGAAATGTGGATTATTTTTAGCACAGTGTGAACATATCATACATGTTTAATAGTGTTAAGTACAGTCTATTGCTGTGGCCTAAATGTATTTGTGACCCGCTACAGCAATGGATTATAAGGCAGAAATAGCAGAACAATGTTGAAAATCATATTACCTTGTATACCGGCTGGGGCCGATTTCCGTAATGTTCTGTGACGCTGAATATTTAATGCGACATACGTAATATATATATCCCAAGATCACCGAACGCTACTCGGCGAATCCATGCATTTGCTTTCCTTTATTCCCACGTTCGCGGCCGCACGAGCCTCCAAACTTCAGTCCAAGTAAAGTGATGATGGAGAAGCGCACGCGCTGACCTTCACATCGAGATACCCGTTTTTCCACGATCTGAGTTTAGGCGAAACCATAGGCTCAGGAATAGCATTTAGGAGGCCAGTTCTGTCACCGCCT
>JAOUQT010000027.1:3054738-3078657 GCA_025769995.1 Xyliphius kryptos | reverse complement strand
ATGCGTTTACTATCACAGCTTGGCTGCTCTCTCTCTCACACACACACACACAAACACACATGTTGTGAGTACGATCCCTAGACGTTATTATAAGTGTAGCTCTTTAATGCTAGCCCTTACACTAACCCTAAACTTACCCTCAGCAATAAAAATAAATGTTTTTAATTGTTTAAGACAAAAAAATAAACATTTTCATTGTGAGGTCAAGCCAAAATGTCCGCACAACACCAAATGCCCTTACAATGATGATGGGTTGGTCTATACAACTACATATATCATGTACATACACACGCGCACGAACACACGCGCACACAAACACACACTTAGTCACACAAACAAACTCCAGTGTCCGGGTAGCTTGCCAAACCCTCGACCCCGTATGATTAAATATAATTAAAATTACCGGTAAACCATAAATTCCTGTAAAGTGTAGCCCACACCCGGAATAAAAAAAAATCTGGTTCCACATCTGAGCATGAGCTAATGTTCTTTATAAACCAAATATTCTTATAATTAAAATAATTTTCAGAATTTTGGCCACATTTAAACTTGTCAACAGTTCATGACGATTACTGTCTATGTGAAACTATAGTAAGTAAAACAAAAATCGGCTTTTAGCATTTAAATCTTCACCCACCTTATCGTTTTGATAAGCAGTAACTGCAATGAAATCAGTCTCGGGGAAAACATAGGTTCTGAAGGTGCTGTAGGGCAGCTTGAGAATGTCGTTGGCACGCACAATGTGAAATCTTGGCTGGTATTTGTGCATGGAGTTCAAAATGGTCTGTAATGAAAACAAGGCCTGGTAATATTTTAAAGACGTCCGTAGCTTACAAATATGGGCAACATAAGAAATCGTATGCAATAATGGTTTCAGATCACGCAAATATTTTCTTATTATTTAGTATACTCCACGCCTAGAATTCTCCCCACTTTAATACAGGTAGCTGGTTGGTGTCACGAAATAAATCTATTAAATGCAGATATTATATGAATTCATTATGAATAAAATAACTTGTGTGCCATTGATCAATAAGACTCTTACTATTACTACTACTACTACGACTATTACGACTACTACTACTACTACTACTACTACTACCACCACTATTACGACTACTACTGTACTAAAACAACAATTAATAAAAATAATAAGAAGAATAAGAAAAGGAATAGGAAGAAATGGAATAAAAAGGAAACGCATTATATATAGGTGCTATATAGCAAATTTATTAAATAGGAATTCCACTTACAAATCCATGCTTGTCGGATATATTGTTGGTGAGTTTAAGTTTGTGAAAATTGACGACTTTGGACATCCATTGCTCGCCAGTGGCTGGGCTGTCGGGGTGAATGTACATCCGCTTTGGCATTTCGGGGTCAGCCTTACCGGCCACCATCCAACGCGAATTATGAAATTTATACCTGCAGTCGTCAGCCGCTACTATATCCATCAAGAGAATATATTTGGCTTTTTTATCCAGGCCAGTGCATCTTACTTTAAAGGGAGGAAACATTCGTCTGCAAAACAATACGTTTGAACACTCGTTTATTCAGTGTGTATTTGGGATTACTGCAATATAAATAATTATGATTACGACTAGAAAATCTGTCAGTCTTTAGGAAATTTCGACAAATTATTTTGGTCTTGAATTATTTGTCTTGATGCGTGAGTACGTCTAACCTGATTTATATTATAATTGAGAACTTTAAATGTGACCAATACTACTATCACTACTACCACTACGACTACTACTACTACTAATATATTATTATTATTATTATTTAAAAAAACACACGATATATTTGGCAAATGTTTGTGAAGCTGCATAAATCTTTAGTTTCAATTTCTGTGTGGTGTAATAAAGAAATTAACTTTATCTGAAAATTATTTAAAAATATTTTTTTTCTTAATAGCCTGTAAACTATGCATCAACTTACTCTATTTAAATTGCCGCATGTTATGAGAGGTAACAATGTAATAAATACAGCTATAAAATATGATTAGGTTTGCGATGCCATAAAAGTAGCATAGGCTGGGCTTCATTTACCACTGTAAAAGTATATTACCGTGGTAGGCGCGACTGAATTTTCTGAAGCACTTCATAAGTGTACCTTGTGTCTCATGTTCAGATATGCTAATTGCTAAATATATAGTCGGGGCACCCATATCAATAAATCAATTAATAATGACAAGGAATTTACTGATAACATGAAATTCGAACATCGCATTGGTTTACCTTCCTGATTTGGTGATGACCATCTCTGTGCCGCACTTGTGGAAAAGCTCCCAAAGTTCCTTCGCTTCTAGATGAACTTTTGGGTCGTCCTCCACTTCCTCCTCCGGCTCAAGTGTTTTTATAGGCCGAAGATGAGCAGTGGCGGCTTGGTGCCCCAGAGAAGAGAAATGCAGGCCTGAATCCGCGGTTCCCATCAACTGCTCCATGATAGGCTTCCCGAGCGCACCCGGTAGTGAAAGTGAGCCGTTTGGCGGCAGTGCTAGGGCCGGAAAGAAGGGCGGTTGGTGGCCAAGCATGGCGCTCATGGCAAACTCTGGACCCCGGCTAGGTAAAAACGGGTGGTATGCCATACTCGAGCCCTGGATAACTGGATCTCTCATTAGGAAGGTCATCCAAAAGTCCAAATATTGCATATAGCAATATTTGATAACCTAAACGTTTGTTTTATGTTTTCGAACAACGCTGGAGGGTCCGATTCTTTATCCAATTTTTTTAAAAATCCGCAGAAATCCAGGTTTGTAACCAAACCTAAGCATTTACCGCCTAGGTTCTTGTCTCTTGGTGTTCTGGTCTAAATGGATTCCAGCAAAGTGATTGCAACAGAGAAGAAGAAAATGATATCCAATAAGTCCTCTCCGACGCTGCTGTACAGTTTATCTTCAGTGGCTCTTATACGTTTGTACAGAACGTTTAGCGAAAAAAAAGAGAATATCACACGCAAATACACACCGATAGAGAGAGTCACAGTAATGTTTGAAATAAATATACGTTCACGTTTCTGGTATTCAAACTGTATTCTGCCGGGAACACTTTCGCTGCGTTTGCGTGTAGTTCACTCCTTCCTCAGAGGCGCACTGGCAGCTCAAATTAATTTCCCTGAGTCCATTAGTTTATGACATAGCCTATGTCTTTGCGTGCACACACATTTCTTGCTAAATAAAAGCACACACACACACACGCACAGCCGTCGGAAAAAGTCCGTTTTGGCCACGCGGATGTGGCGAGTTCCAGTGCCGAGATCTTACCAGTGCTTCTGAATTCCACGAGCTCCAGAGCCGTGTCGATGTGACGCCCGCTGCCAGACGCCAGTCTACGTTGATTGGCTCTTTGACGCTTTCGGGACCAATTGTGTGCCTCAGTAGGCGTGGTTTTAACAGGTCGGGTGGAGGGAAAGACTTCGGACTTATAAAAAGGTGTTTGGAAAAACTCGATTTGCCGCCGCGAGACAGCGCTGCCTGTCTCGCTCTCTGCGGGAATAACGTCAACACACACACGCGCACACACACAAACGCACACACACAGACCAAACGATCATTTGGAGTCCGCGAGGAAGAGCAAACCAAAAGCCGTAAGAGAAACCACTTCTTGAAGCATACAGTCACAGCTCAATCACTCCACTCAAAATGTATATATATATATATTCCTAATATATATCAGATAAATAACAAATCGAACAATAATAATATTAGTACTGTTTTTAAATGACATTAAGTCATTAAAGATATACATGCAAAATTTAATCTAAAGCTGAAAACACATTCTAACATTTTACGTTACGTAGCCTATTGCTACCGGTGTCTTTTTAAAAGTATACCTGAGTTTTTATTTAGAATCTTAATAAAACGTACTTCCGTCTGACGCCATTGTGTCGGTATCCTACAGTTAGTATGTTTCTATTACCGAAACCCTTAATATATATCAAAGCCAATTTAAAAAGACAAATTGGTCCTTAATAATAATGTAACATGGACCTTACTAAGACACAAGACGTAAAAAAAGACACAGTTGGTCAAAGAGACAGTTTACTCTTTTGATTGTAGGTTATTAATCACTTGGTTAAAATTCATTCTGCATTATATTTTAATATAATATGAATATATGTTGATGTTCTAAATAGATATTTTATGAATCTTTTGAAGAAACCAGATTTATGATTATACTCTTTATATGCTACTTTTTAATTTACTCAGAAGGTGTGGTGTTGATTTAAGGTTCATCAATCATCCTTAAAGTCCAATTACCCTATACAACCCATGTATCTTTGTGGTAAAGCTACAAAAAAAAATCATCTTATCCTTGTTGCTACCAATCCAGCTAACCAATGCTTTCAACTTTGTCCTGGCTGTATCTAAATGTTTCACATAATGAAGTATTCACAAACATGTAGAAAATGTTAATGTACACCTGACAGGCTTTCTGCACACATGGCAGGATTCATTTACATGTAAACAACACATTTTGGTTGAGCTTGGGGGTAAAAATAATTAATTCTGAGTAATGACCTTCGACAGCCTGTTAAACAATATAGTCTTTAAGTGACACATACAAATTTTTTATAGTTTGTAACATTAAATGAAATGATTCCCATATAATAGAGATTAAATACATACACACACACACACACACACACACACACACACACACACACAGATAGATAGATAGATAGATAGATAGATAGATAGACAGAGTAGTTCAGAAACTGCTGATCTGCTGGGATTTATAGTGAATGGTCAGAAAAAAGAAAATCTTCAATGAGCAGCAGTTGTGTGGATGAAAATGGCTTGTTGATGTGAGAGGTCAGAGGAGAATGGGCAGACTGGTTTGAGATTATAGAAAGGAAATGGTAACTCAAATAACCAATAATTACAACCAAGGAATACAGGATACCATATCTGCTGAAAGTATGCCAGGAAGAATTAAGGAAGTTCTGAAGGCAAAAGAGCTCCAAACAATTTCTATACCTGTACCTAATAAAGTGGCAGGTGAGTATATATATGTGGGTGTATGTGGGTGAGTATATATAGGAGGCTATCATATCCACCAGGCTTCATTTGATAAGCAGTCTCGGGTAACTATATCTCTCTGTTCCATTTTATACAGCGTGATTATATTTTATTCTTGTCAAAGTGATCTGACATTAGCCTACTCAATTACACTTCTTAAAAGATTTATTCACACATTCCTTAACCGATATCATCCTAAGTCACCACCTTTAAGACCTAGAGAGATTAGTTTTACTAACAAATAACATGAATGTTGTACTTCATGGTCTTACCTACAGTCTATTCAACATATATATTTCTTTTTCTAATAAAATTACTGGAAGTCCTGAACATAACATAACAGAAGACACTCATTAGGTATAAACTATAAATTACTGTATCTCTAAAATCATGCATATACATCCTGATTTGTGTGTACACCCATTATTGACATATAAGTACTTCATCTTCTTGTCTTTATTGAAATGACATATGTGCACTGCTGACCCCCATTCGCTCACCGGTAGCAAAATCATTTATTGGGTTCTGATTAATGGTCAGATAACCAGAGACATGACAATGTAGCCTCACTAGCTATACTGCTTCACTATGATTCACTTTAGCTGTCAATTATGCAGATCTGCCTGTCATTTTTCTTCAAATCCACCCATCACTTTCATTAGGGTGTGCAATAACTTGCTAGATGTATTGAAACTATTTTAGTCATTTAGGGGACGTGTTTATTGACTTCTTTTAAAGTAGATTTATTATAGTCTTAGAGACATACATTATACGAGGAAATGGAGGTGGGGAAAGCCCACAAATCTACATTAATGACTCTGGATAATAAGAAAGGCGATATATACAGTAGAAATATTCCATAACTTCAAAATTCAGTTTGGAAATTTGTTGTTAATATAGTAAACTATTTTCAAAATGTTAGCACACACTTGAATTATAGTCAAAATGACATTTCCAGCATGAAGTCCCTGTTTATTACAAATGAAATGATGAAATACATATAATTCTATTCAACACGTAATGTACACGTTTGATGTATAGCATGCTTTGTAATGCTTTGCCCTCACTGTGCAGTGCATGTCAAAACTTGCTTGCTTGTCAAAACTATTTATTCATCAATTCCCTTTCTGGAATTTTTACAATATGTGGTCCAAAACTGGAGATCTTTAATATGTCAACAAATAGAATATAGGTTGTCCTCATCGTGTTTGCAATTTCACACATCTGAAACGCAGAGGTTGTTAGGTGATCTGCAATAAAATTTGCTTCCTCTGTCAGGAGAAACTCTCTAAAACCTGCATGCAAGAATAGGAGGGTGCAAATTGTTTCTGAGTCATCTTAAGTTGTAGTGGTTTGGTATTTATGTGGAGGCAGACACCTCTGAAATTAAAATAAAATAGACCATGTAAGAGACCACCGTGCTTTAGCATGTGTAGAGAGCAATTTACCGCTGTAGATTTTAAACTATAGTAAAGTGCAATTTCACAACATTAGTTTTATGCAGGTTCATGTGCACAACCTGAACAAACTTTCTCACCAAAATAAATGAACGGTAATTAAACCTGGAACCAAATCTTTTAGCTCTAGTTCTTTTCTAGAATTAAACAGTTAATTCTGCTACCGTGTTGATGGTGCAAAGTGCTCTTTTATTCATGTTTTAGAGAAAATGAGGGCCTCTTGTTGTTTACCTTTCTGTATTCCATATAGTCTGGTAGTGGGACATCATTGGAGCGACACATTTGAGCAATGAACAAACATTATGATTAAATAATATCAATTTACAGCTTGAATTAAAGAAATGTAGTAACTAATTCTACTACAAAATGTGAAATGTTTGAATCAGTAGCCATGTACACTGAATGACCACTGAACTGGATCCCCTTTTGCCTTCAGAACGTCCTAATTCTTTGTGCCATATTTTCAACAGACATAGCATTTCAACAGACATAGCATTCTATCATCTCAAACCAATCTGCCCATTTTTGTCCACACAACTACCGCTTACTGGATATTTTCTCTTTTTTGCACCATTCTCTGTAAACTCTACAGACGGTTATGTATGGAAATCCCAAACTGTAGATCAGCACAAATTCTCAGGCCACACACTGACAGTGTAATGGCTGATTAGATATTTGTGTTAACAAGCAAATGAACAGGGGTAATGTCCGGTGAATGTATATGGTCCATAATCTTGCTTTGTTGGTTAACAACTTCTCATAATAAAGTAGAATTTTTATCTATGATGGGTATATTTTAACCATATTCATTGACATGGTCTATTTAGTCCTGCTCATACTGTATATAGAATAAGCAAACTGTGTTTTTGATTGTTTTATGGACAGGAAATGACAAACTTGCCATGTTTTGGCA
Source organism: Xyliphius kryptos (assembly GCA_025769995.1). NCBI lineage: Eukaryota > Metazoa > Chordata > Actinopteri > Siluriformes > Aspredinidae > Xyliphius > Xyliphius kryptos. The sequence continues at coordinate 3,071,264 of JAOUQT010000027.1, read as the reverse complement.
CAACTTATTAGCGACTGTATATGCAGTACTTTAATAGTGCTCTCCAGTACAAGACAACATGTTCTAAAATTTCACTGAACTATTCTAATGAATGAATGAGAGGATCAATAGAGGAACTTAGGACTATTTTGCTACTTGCCTTCACATAAGCATGAGGAACACAAAGTGAATTCTTACGTAAGATGCTTAATCTTTGCTGGAGAATTTAATTTAGCTTCAAGGTACATCATGCAGAATGAAAAAATCAGATCTTCCTGTTTAATTTGATGCAAATGCAAAGTTTATGTACAGCTCATCAACATGCAAGTTCTGTGGCATGTTTGTGAAGCTTATCATACCATGATCTTGGCCTATTTGATAGATCTTATTTTGGTTGACACAGTATAGATTGATTTTGTTTTTTTGTATCTTGTTTATTTCAGACAGACAGTATGAATTATCTAATTTTTAATAGTTTAACCTAAATCCCAGTAAACATTCATTAGTGAAATGTGTATTATGTACCATATACTTTAGGTATTGTACTTATTTTGCATCAGGCTGCAGTAAAATTGGAATAAACTTGAATTTGAAACTTATATTGAAGATTATTTCAGACATTAACGTTAAAAATTTGTCAAACAAGTCACATGAAATAAAATTTTGATGTCAGCTGGAAAGTCTTAATGAGACCCACAGAGTGTTGTATCAATCCATAAGGATTGGGATGTTTTACAGATGTGATCTTGTAGAGATATTAAGGTAGGGACATTAAGATACATTGATACTGATGTACTTATACCATAATATGAATCACTACTAAGGAATACTATATATTTTCGTCACAATATCGATAATTTTACAGTTGCCTAATAACGCACAAGCTTCTCGTTAAATCCGACTTGTCCTATTACTGCATGCCACTTACTCAACTTCACTCAAAATAAGATCTACACAAGTTTCGCGTAATTCTCTTTTCTGTCATTTATAGATACGGCTTGAGTTTTAAAGTTTTAAACATGGAGTTTCCTCTGCGCCAGATTTCGAATACATAAATGATGAAGAATACACTCCGGAGTAAACAAGTAAGTCAATCTTTCAGATTCATCGAAGATTGTTTTCTATGATTAGGTTTATTATTATTATTATTATTACTTAATTTTTTCCAATGATGTTCGCTTGTTTTGCGTAAATTATTTTAAAACGAAAGTAACTGTTTGTGTTAGTTTTTTCTTATTAGTTTCTTTTAATATCATGCCTTGCTGTGTCCACGCATTTGTGGCTGCATCTACTTTTAAATATTTGCATTTACTTTCGAATTTTATTTCTTTGGAATATCCAAGACAACTAAACTCCAAGCAGCTAAGAATATCTTATTAATGCTCTGTATTTTTACACAATGTAATAAAAAGTTTTCTGGAAGTTTTAAATCTCTATGCGATTTAAAAACGACAATCATAACCATCAGCAACAATAATAATAATAATAATAATAATAATAATAATAATATTAACACCGGGATGTATCTTTTCCCACCTTGTTTTAGTTAATCTTGATAATATTCTTAAAGCTTCTGATCCGGCTTTTAGAATATGTCTGGCAACTTTGAACTCCCTTTACACACACGCGCACATATTAATAGTGATAAAACATCTAAAACTAAGCATTAACTTAAGTAGTAATATTTTTTAGCCTCGTGGGGAGCAGCCGAATGTCCCTATACACGCTCCGAACTGTCAAACATCCGATTTCTCCAGTTGGCATCAAAATATTATTTCATTTGATTCATTCAGCTATTTCTATTATTTGTTCCACTTGCATTATTATTATTGTGGCCTGTCCCGGAATGATTTCCATATTTGATATCTCAAATTATTTCCGTAACGAGAGTTTCCCGAAATTCTTATATTTATTATAAATATATATTATAAATATAATTATTATAAATGATAAATAATTAAAGAAGGTACTTCCATAGAGCCTTTTAATTTATTTTCGAAAACAGTATTGCTAATATTCATATTATATTATTCATATCACTACAAACAAGATGAAATCAGGTTACCTGTGCTCAAGCAGCACACGACATTTACATTAATTTACGTAAACGAAATTAAATGTAGATGTAGATATAGTTTTGTTATCTAAACATTTAAAGTTGAATGAATTCTCAGTCCTGAGTGTAATTAGTTCAATAACTTGATCAAGTAGTGCTTTTTGCAGTACAAAGTCGACTTATGTTTGGCAAGAGACGTAGTATTAAAGTCACACAACACACACAGACACACACACAAACACACAAACACACACACACACTCACACACACACACAGTCAACCAATTAAAATACAGCTATAGTCTTGGATTTGAAGGCAATGAAAAGTCCATAACCTTTTCAGCTCTCAGGTCACCCCCCTCCCTTAATAAGATCCATTGCCCAAGCAGAGGTTTCACTGTTCATGGCGTCTGATTGGTGAACCTTTGACATACATAGACACGTAAATGCACACTGTATTCTTTTTTTCCCTCTTTCTTTTTGAAAGAAAATGCTATTCCAGTTAATTAGTTGTGGAGCATTGCACGGCGTGTCGCCCTGGCGCCCGGTTTGTTAGCGGAGATTTGCGCAGGATCAGCTTTTGTTTGCGTCAAATGAGAAGTGACTTTTGCGCGGTGCCTGGGTACAGTGTCGGCTTTTCCTTTGGGAAACTGGCGACAGTTCTGATCTACGGAGGGAGGTAGGGAGGGATGGAGGGGGTGAGGCTACCTTATCACAGAACCTCAAGACTTCATTATCTAATTTCTCTAAAACGGGATCAAGACTCTGTTAAAGGTGGTGTGAAGAAAAAGTGTAAAGCAGAAGTGCAACTGGTAGAACACGCTTTGGTATTTAATTAGTCAGGATGCAGATAATCACTATAAAATATGGAGATCAGACGGTTTACTATTATTATTATTTTTATATAATAATAATTATTATTGTTATTAGTAGTAATAACAATAATAATAATAATAATAATAATAATAATAATAATAATATAATTATATGTATTTATGTATGCATTTATATATAGCCTTTATTATTATTATTATTATTATTATTATAGAAAACGTATTATTATTATTATTATTATTCAATTATTATTAAAGAGAACTTTTAATTGTTTTAAAAATATCTTCTAAAAAATACTAATGGACAATATTAAAGCTATATTATGATTTTGTGTCGAGATCTGAATGAAGGATCCTGAAAAAAAGCACCAGCAGACCTTTTGCTGTTGCTTTAGTTAAATAATATTGTTAAAATTCTTTAAAGAGCTTGAAAAATTAATAGACTAATTTACAGAATATTATCTGTATTGTATCTAGTCAGATTTTACTGACGACCCGCTACAATGTGATATCAGTGATGTCGGTGAGAAATAAATAAATGAGCATATTAATACATATTTAATAAATAAATAAATAAATATTTTATTAGCAAATAACTGAAAATTTTACATAACGTACCGTTTGATTTATTTCGCCTTACATAAATAAAAAAAATGACTCAATAAAAAATTATTGTTATTAATAATGATTAATCAGTTTAATTTACTCAGTTGACATTGTGTGCTGTATAAATATAAAATGGCAGCTTCAGTTTGTAAACGTAAATAAAAAATGTACTCTTTCACTATATTCACTATTAGAGTAAAAAAAAAAAACATTAAATGAATGTCAGAAATGTTTGACATTTTTAGAGTGAGAGAGAAACAGAAAGAGAGAGAGAGAGAGCGAGATCCTTAAAGATTGTCAGAGAGATTTACACATGTTTCTGCCTCAACAGAAACCTCTCAGGCCATAAGAGTAGACCGCTGGAGCCAGGTTGTCTGGGACCCGTGAGCCACTTCAAAATCCGGATTAAAAATGCGATAAAAATGTAGAGCAAAATGCGAAAGAAGTCATCGATACTCTGGCGACAAAAACGCTCCAGGCAAGCAACAACAACAACAACCACAACCACAACAACAACAACAGATATTTTTTTTAATAAAAGTGCACAGGCAAGCTCCGTTAGTCTCACCCACAGCCTGCGCTTCTCCCGTGCTGAATGAAGAGCATCCCCGCCCCGCGCTACACACACAAACACACACACACACCGTTTGCTGTTTCTGAGGCTTTCGGTCTGTTTTTGTTTTTTTTTCCTCTATGGAGCGGGATTCCGAGCTGTCACGGGTCTCAACTTCTACACATGCTTCTTTAAGATGAAAATAGACAGTTCTAGAGTCACAGAACGGTAGTATGAAAAGGCCTCCCGAACTTCCGCTTTAAATTTTCACTCTTAGAACTTTAGCTTATTTTAGTTTAATAATTGCAACAAGTGAGTAATTTCTATGTTCATTTTAAATATGAATTTTACATTAAGGCTTCAAATTCTTTACTAACACTGCATTGTATAATCCTGCAGAAGACCCTTATCCACAACACTAACAACATAATCATCACCACCACCTATAACACCAGCAACAAGACCAATAAAGGCGACAACACAACAACAACGACAACAACAACAGCAACAACAACAATAATAATAATAATAATAATCAGTAGATAATTTGTTTTGCATTGGATCTTTCTGGACACTGAGCATTGAAATGACAGTGGTGATATAAACTCATCTATTAAAGTCATATGAGAACATCAAAAATACTATAACCTTATCGTGCGTTGTCACGTGAAATTTCAACCCATTATCATCCAGCGACATCTGTGAGATTTGTAGAATTTATAACGCCTTTGCTTCTTACGTGCCTGCTTAAATTATGAATTTATCATTTACCCGGATTAAAAACACCGCCGCAAATACGGAGTCAGAGCACGTGGGAATATCTATCTTTCTTTATTTACTGTTAGATTTTGCTGAATATTATTCTTTCTTAAGCATTCCACAGATAAATTATATAAGCCGACAGCGTCTGTCTTGTAAAATCTGCCACCCTAAAATTTGCTACCTTATTATTATTATTAGTGTTATTATTACTATTATTATTATTATTGTTGTTGTCGTTGTTGTTAGAGTAATTGTTTGCATATGCCAGGAATTTAGTCACAGACCTTTGCGCCATGACAAGAGCAGATTTTGGAGAACAAATATCTATATCGCTGATTGACAATGGCCATGTCCGCTGCTTGCACTAAAAACATTAGAAAGAAAGGAGGTAGAGAGAAAAAAAACACCAAATGAGATTTGTTGTCGAATCCAGCGAGGAACATCAATACTAAATTAATTTCTGCTCTTTAGGTTTGCAAGACATTGTGTTCAGGTCAGTTCCGAGAGTAGATACATGCTTATCAAGAAGATCTGGAGAATACTGATGCTTTGATGAAGTTTAATGCCTTTCTCTAAGTATGCATTTATTTATTTATTTGCAATTTTAATTGACAAGTTATTTATCTGTCTACACGTGTTTTTTTCTGTACTGTCTACATTTATTATACACATTTTTATACATAAGTGAAAACAGTGGACACAATTGTTTTTGGCAGATTAATGATCAGTATTGTACATTGGATACCATGATGCAATGTTGTGTTGTAGTCAAAAGTAGACTTTTGATTCCCAAAATGGCAACCCAGCAAAATAAATAATCTGAGAAAATATATGCCTAGTATGTAGATGGTTAAACCATCACATGACAGCTTTTATAGTGCATGTGTGTGCTATATGTATGCCCCATTTAGCACTTCTAAAATTTTAACAGTATGCCTTTTATTTGAAGGTTAATATTTATTACTAAATTAGATAAAACTGCATAGCTGCTTACATGTAGACATGTGCAAGAATAAGTAACAAAACACTATGAATTACCATGGTGATTAAGAAAACGATTTATAACATTTAGTAATCCATATGAATGTGACTTGTTTTACATTTCCATTTTTCAAGCTTTAGAATGGAATGTATTATTTTTTTTAATTCAAGACAGGATCTTCCAATACTACAGAATCCCTGTTTCACTGACCATATGAGATAAGATGTTCCAAACTAATCCCAGGAAATCCATACTTTCTCCATGCATCCAAAACACTTGGTTTATCCATATCATGATCAGAGCCACAGCACAGCAGCAAAACAAGCACGTTTGAATTTACTGTTATTTTTTTGGATGACCATGTCTTTGTCAGGGGTTACATAAACCACATGGATGGTGTGCCCAGAAACATGAGCCAGACATCATTCTTGGAGCCTGTCCCATCGGATGAGGGGAGGGAATGGGTGCAAGTTATAGATATATAACTTTGCCATTTGTTGGGCCCATCTGTGTGTCTGCTGTATGACCTGCTGCATGAAATATTCAAGGTCCAGTGAAAAGTGATCTGAGTGTTGGTTTCAATCAAACCCCTCCCCAACACAAGATTTCCTGGTTGTCTAGAGACTAACCATTACCAAGTGCAAAAAAGACAGGTTATACCAACTAACAGTAGCCCATATTCTATGTCCCAATTTCATACTTTTAATTTCAGTCTTTAAATTGTTACATTTAGGAATGGCATAGTGAAGCTTATGTATTTTTAAATATGAAATTTTTAAGTTGTGCAATGAAACACAAATTTGAACAGATTAATATGACTACTAACAATATATTTCAAAATCACAGCACAATATAAACAAGTCTCTAGGCAAGCAAAGTTTATCTTGCTTTGAAAACATAATACTTTACAAAAACACTGTTTTAATACAAAAAAATTCAAAACCTTTCCTAAAGTATGGCTAGATAAAGTTTTACAATAAAGAGATTCTCTTATCGTAAGAATGGGCACTTCTGAGATGTGTTTGCAGTCTTGCAGATTACATTGTGAGTATCTACAATACTGAAATGCATCTACACAACCTAAAATAATATAAGGAAACAGAACAGTTACAGTTGGGCTTCAGCATGCTTCCATAAAAAAAATGTAAAAGGTGCTTTGCAGACCGTTTAATGTGTGCTTGTTAGCTTGATAAAAATGCCTGAAAACAATCCAGAACAGCAGGACATGCATGCAAAAATGGAAGTCAACGTTGTGTTTATTAAAGCAAAGACATTTAATAGACATCATTAGTCATAAAGCGTTCTTAAAAAATAGTACATACTGTGTGACTGAATATATATACACTATATTTGCTCACCCATCCAAATTATCGGAATCAGGTGTTCCAGTCCCTTCCATAGCCACAGGTGTATTGCTTCAGGATACCAAGACATTTTGAATAATTCCATTCTACCAACTTTGTGGGAACAGTTTGGAGCTGGCCCCTTCCTCTTCCAACATGACTGTGCACCAGTGCACAAAGCAAGGTCTATAAAGATATGAAAGACTGAATCCGGTGTGGATGAACTTGATTGGCCTGCACAGTCTTGACCTTAACCCAGTAGATCTTTGGGATGAATTAGAGCAGAGTCTGAGAGCCAGGACTTCTCGTCCAACATCAGTGTGTGACCTCACAAATGTGCTTCTCAAAAATTCCTATAAACACACTCCTAAACCTTGTGGACAGCCTTCCCAGAAGAGCCGAAGCTGTTCTAGCTGCAAAGGGTGGAGTGACATCATATTGAACCCTATGGAATAGCTCAAGTCAAGGCTGGTGAGCGAATACTTTTGAAAATGTAGTGTACGTATACAATTTGTTGCTCTTCTTAATTTTCCATGTGACAATAGTCAGACTAGCATTCTCGTCCCCTGTGCATCATTGATCCTTGGAACCCCATGACCTTTTTCACTGGGTGTCCTTCCTTGCAGGAAATTTGGTAGGCTATACTCTCTGCAAATCAAAATATTAAAGCTGTATATGATAGAAAAGTCACAGAGCACAAACTTTATTGCACTTTGATACATGGATTGCATATGGTGCCTTTTCACAGTAGAAGGCACAAATACTAGGCACTATCAGAATCCGGCCTTTATGTGACTTCTGTAAATTACATAAAAATTGTTGTATACATGTTTGTGACAAAGGTAATCATAAATGGCATTTCCATCTTTTGGCTTGATAATGAATTATGTCACACAAAACATTTTTAGAAATAACGGGACCTGGTCTCCAAATTCCTTAGATCTAAATCTAAATGAGCATATGTGGGTTATGGTTAAACAAGTAAAACCCATAAAGGTTCAACCATGAAACAGTCAAGAATACAAATATCTGCTGCTAATGTCTTAGTACCAATATCACAGCTTACCATCCAAGGTCTTGCTGCTAATATCTCAGTGCCAATATCATGGCATGCAATCTTGTATCCAAGGACTTGAATCCATGCTTTAATGGCATAATGATGATCTAGGGTTAAAGATGATCCCATTTGCAAGATATCCCATTCCGTCACACGACAATCACCACCTACGGAGACTGAAGGCTCAAATATGCTCATCTGACACATGCGGAAACTAGCCACTGTATATTTCTTAAAACTTGCTCATGCAAATTACATGCAGATTAGAGTGCAGTTTGTCCTCGCCAAACAAATAAACTCCCAGAAGTCTGCAATTGGCTAGTGTTGCACTGAATGACAGGATAAATAGACAAATGCCATCCCTCCCAGCCAAAGAAGATGGCCAGTTTGGCTCTCCTGGCCTTGGATGCATGTGACATTGTTAGGATGCAAACTTGAAATCTCCTGATGATAGGGGTGGATGGTTTTCTTTTCTCTCATGTCACTTGGCAGCAAGTTGATAACATATGTAATAACATCATGTGAATGATCTTGATAAAAATAAACATGAATAAAAGCATCCGTATTCATTACGGCTCATATTTCAGAATACTGTAAACATTTTCCAGCCATCTTAGTCTGAGCAATGCAGTAAGCAATCAACAACAATGATATGATGTACTTTTCTGAGTGAATGTTGATGTATTTTTTAAATGTACTGTTAGTTTACAGGTATCAGAGGCCAACAGAAGTAAATGGCTTTCCATACTGACTAGACAACCTTACAATTGTGCTTTAGGATGATATATCTTTGATTTAACACAGTGTTTATAGTTATTATTATCTGTATTTTTTTGTCCCAGGTTTGATTCCCTGGGATTGTCCTGGGTTATTTCTGTTTCTTGTCCAAAACATGTTTAAAAGGTGAATTGAATATATCAAATTCCCTCTTCACCTGAATTATGTAATCATAATATAAGCTTGTGTATGAATATAAACCTGCTCATGACACGAATAGCTATGAATGTTGAAACGGTGTTAATAATAATAATCAAACCAAACCTGTATTTTTGGGCTTGACTTTTTTTTGGCTTGCTATTGTCTTACTAATTGTTGTCTGTCCTTGATTTACTGCTGCATTATATTTACTTTTTACTTGTCAATTTAGTTTTGTTTTCTAGTTTGATTTTCTAAATTCCTTTTAAATGTTTCGACTTTGTCTTTTTAACTTTCATTTTCATTGTCGTTTTGACTTGTTGTGTCAGTGGATTTATCGTTGTGCCAGCTCACTGTTGTGCTTTCTGATACGATATGTGTTTTAGGTCAGCTATTTGTTATCTTGTTGCATTTTCTTTCCTCTAGCATGACACCACACACTTTATGCAGTATACGTATTTAAATTTAGCAAAGCTTTACACAACTATAATGTGAATAATATACAAGCACATACATGGAGAATTGTCAAAAGCTTAATTAATTCATATTCTTATTCTTCATCATAGTCAGGGTCCCAGGGTACAAACTGCCCAGTTGCCAGCACAGAGCACAAGGCAGAGAATCAAGCCTAATATTTTTTGCTTAATTTAATTAAATTCTACTCAATGTTATTTTATTTGTATTCACAATGTGTAGGCACAGATGCAAACATTAGATTAGGACTTATTCTTTTCTTTGTTTTTTTTCTCAAGTGTGAATAAGCTACCATTTTCCGATTTTGGGGCACATTCGCACACCTTGCTATGTGCTACATGCAGCACTGCTCCTGCTGGATGGAATGTGTCAATATGTGGATTATAAGTACATTGCTTGGCCCTTCACAGGAGTGTGTCATCAAACAAACCTTTTAGTCTCTGTCCATTTACTGAGCTCCATTTGTTTTCTGAAAATCACAGCACTTATTATGATCTATTATGAATACACCTGCTAATAGAAGCATTCCATATAACAGCACAGTAAATTAGTCACAGTAAAATTTTTAGTACCTGTCTAAATACCAAATGACACACCCAATGTTATATATTACACTATCAAAGGCATGGAGGAGATTTATACATTATAATCTGTGTAAGGAAGAGTCACAGCATATGTTACATCATGTTGAAGTTGTTCTTCGTCAAACATGACCCTGTGATGACCCAAAATTATACTGTGCCCCCAAGCCCAGGGCAATAATCTAGTGTAGGAAATTTACAAATTTGGCTGAAACTGATATGCAATATTTCTGCTTCATGGTTGTAGAGGAGGACATATTTATTTGTAATGTCCTTGAAGAGGTAACTCTAATCTTTAGATTGCATTCCGATGTGCTCCACAACAAGTGCTGTATAGCTTTCTGTCAAACCAAAGAATGGATTTTGTCAGGTGGAGATCCAGAAGTTCATGTGCTGGTCATGCTAGAGCATTTGTATTCCATCTTATCGACACATCAGAATTCATCTGTTGGTTTTCTTGTTCAATCTGATCTTATTGAAGAAATGATTAAAGAACAAATATGTTGTTTATTGCACTATATGAAAGATATGACTGGAGAAAGGAAGTGATTTTTTTTGTATATATCTGAAATATACTAAACTGTATATGTTTTGCCTTGTATTATTCCTATTATACCATGTTGTATTTGGCTTTAAAATACAGGTCACAGATGATCAAAACCTAACTACGTTAAAACTCAACAATGCCACCAAGTCCACCAATGCTTTTTTGTTCTATCAGTTTTATCATTTTTTTCTTCTAATATGATTTGAGATTCATTTCTGTTCTCCTCTATGAGACATGGATAAGATGAACATGAACTTATTTGAGTTTTTTAATGATGCACTTGTAAACATGCCTTTCATAAATCAGACACAAATTACGTGCAGAATTATATATATTTATCTGAATTTCTCTTTGCTATGATTTTTAAAAGCTCATATACAGGAACATGGACTAAAAATACAAAACAATCTACCAAAACAATGTTATTTTACCAATAGCAATAAATACATTTGCTCCTTAAAAATCACCCATATACAACAATTGCACCTGTTTTCCTTATGCATATCCAGCCTGTCTTTACACTTGAATTACAATAAAGGGTTTTTCCCCCTCAAGTGTAATTTCAGATACCACAATGGTTATTCTTGGGACCTGAATAGTAGGTAGAATTGCCTTTTAATGACCTATGAAAGAATTCGCTGGCAAAGCTCCATCCAGAAACCCTATCACTAAAAAGCAGGATGGCAAGGATCAGAATATTTTCAAGCTAATTGCAGGCTCTTGCTTGTTTGAAGACATGGTACTGAGCTTTAATTGTACAAAGCTGAGCATTCTAACCGTCCCTTGATAAAAATGCCATTTGATTAGCTCGTCATTTCTGAACAAAGATTGCAGCTTTAGAACTAGTTGCTACATAGTCTGGGTCCATTTGGAGACCACAATTAGGGAACGAATACCTAAAAAAGACTTTACCTTTCACAATGTATTATGTGAGTGCATCAGTGACTTTGTGGAATAATTGGTCATGCATTTGCACGATCATCTAGTTCCATTAAGTCGAGTTTATTGAGGTCCATTCTATTCAATACGGAAATGTTCAGCTTGTCAAGTGTTGTGCTATTTTTCCCATGCAGTTTGTCTTACAATAACAATCTATATATATGTTTGTGTATCTGTCACAATGAGGCACAGAGCAACACTTCAAAAATGTAGAAATACGTACAGTTTATGTTAATTTACTTGCCTTCTGTAGCAATGTTCAATGTTTTAGTCTTTTAAAGTTAAATGGCCAGTGCTATTTCATCAGGATTTAATTTGAGGGACATGTGTATAGATTTGTACCTTATCATATTTTATTAAGGTGAATCAAAGAACCAAAACAGCTGGTTTTTGCATTATGTGAAAGACTGCTTAGAGCTTGGAAAATAATTTCACCTATATGAAATAAGCTATGTGAAATGTATTGCACATTTACGTATCACATAATAATGTTTTCCTTATGTTATTCTTATTATTTGTTAAATATGCATTTTCTATAGCCATTTATTTCAACTGATTTTGACTGTGGTAATTATTCAAAATGACAGATTATGGTTTTAAGATTTTAACACGCTAAAATTTAAAATGAAATCTCTAATATATACATTTTATAAAAACTAAAACTGAAATCTGATGCTAAATGCTTTTAGAAGATGCTCTATTAAAGCAGATAAATGTGTCTTCCACTAAGTTAATGTTAGAGAACCCTAGCAAGCTAGACTATAACATGTCTGTATACATGTTCACTGAATACATACTAAGCTTAGCAATGTGCATTTAAAAATTCCTATTGAAAAACTATTTATGCAAAAGCTGTTTTATTGTTTGTATCACTGTATGCTTCAGGTATGGTCCTGATTACATAAATTCATAAATCTTGAATTAATTTTAAATAGTCAATAACTGGCTCAAGACTCTTTGATGTAGACTTTCATCAGGTCAAAGTTCATTCAGTGATCTCACAGGCTTGGCTTTTTTTGTACTGCACTCATTGATTGTACTAGTACATAGAGACATGACACATTATCAGCAATGAACAGACCTAAAAGCTCTTAGAAAATTAAACTGTGTCATTCTACCTAGTAGAGAAGCATTACAAAAAACCCTTTCATTATTGGTGTGTTCAATTCCAGTCCAAAAGCAATACTTCTAAGAGTTATGTAGCACTCTGATTCAGCAGACTGTGTACAAACAAGATAAATGTGTAAATATCTGAGAAATAGATGTGCCCGTATACAATAACCCAGCCCTCTACATCAGCTTTACAGTACAATAAAGCAAAATGGACAGTGATGTGCAATTACGATGTGACCATAATATTCACAGCTTATCGAGTGCACAATATATTTATTAAGCAGAATGTAATAGACAGTGATATAATAGACATCAGTGTCACTAGTGAAAAACATTTCCAGCTTTCTATTGTTGAATCTTTAATGATTAGAGCACTTTCATAATGAGTAGTCATCTATATGCATCGCATATAAAGCTCTGCAAAAGTAAATCAACTGTAACAAGCTGTAACAATATTCACAGATGAATTGTGACTTCTTCTTCTTTGTCTCGTGACTAATTGATGAAATTAGGATCCTTCTAATAAAATTATCCGCTGTATTGTGATGAGAGGGTCCATTCTTGCCAAATCCATAACACATATCTAGTTAAATTTATTCTTCGATCTAACTATAATCTAACAAGGCAATACTAAATGTATTAAGAATATTATATCTTTTGTTATAACTACTTGAAAAGGCCATAGAGCTCTTTTCTGAGATCTGTGGTGGCTCAGTGCAGCAATGACAATTGGGTATTAATGGCACAATGTGCGTTTGTTGCTCCATGGACAGAAGTGTTTCTATGGGCAACGGTGACTCAATAGAGCTGCGGTAGCTCAAATAAACAATGGTGGCTTAGTGGGCAGTGTTGGATTAATGTGCAGTATCAACTCAATGTGCATTGGTGGCACAATGTGGCAGTAGTGGCTAAATGGGAAGTGCTGGCTTGATGGAGCATTGGTGCCTCAGTAAGACAGTGGTGGATCAATCGGCAGTAGTGTCTCAATGTAGAAGGTGGTTTTATTAAAGCTACACAGCAGTTTAGTTGAATCCCTTGAGTTCCCTTCACATTTTGTATGAGGAAATGCTCTTATTTTTACTTTAAAACAAACCCCTAAATTCTGCTGTTGTTTTGCTATGATTTGATTTCACCAAATGCTTAAGTAATCACCAAATCATGTTCATTCAATAATTTCTTTTGACCACAAAGATTATATTTCCCCACTGTCCTTCCATCTATCCATTTTACTATCCATCTTAGCATGATTTTATATAAAAGATTCACCTTATTTTGATGTTTTCTTTGCTTGATGCAAGCCAATGTGTCTTTCGACATGGTTGTTTAATATATGAGAAGCTACTCAGTGCATCAGTAAGAGTCAAATAACTTGTTGCCAGCAACATAATCATAGCAGTAATTTTCCAATGGGAGGCTCTTACATATTTGCTTAGGTAAATCCAGATGGGGACCTTTTTGTACAGGGTGTGAATAAGGATTATCAACTATATATGTGGGAGAAATAAAGACTATATATAGGTAAATAACAACAATTACCACTTAAAGCAGAGTTCCTATTAACATTAAACAATGGAAAATTTGTCTTTAACATTATTACATTATATATAAAGTTTTTCATTCATCTCATATAACAACCAAGTATGGCAAGTTCCTCTTCATAATAACTTTATATCAGCTAACCTTGGGCTTTCTCTTTTACTTTGTTACATTTTAATAAGACAAAATAAGCCTACAGTTATTCAAAATGTACATTTTCCCATAAATGCCTAAATAAACATCTTCTGCCACTAAACAACATTCTTCAATTGTTTTACCTAAATATCCTGAATCTTAAAAATCCATTTTCAAGTTGTCATTAAAGACAACAATATGCATAAGAATGGGATTGATAATTAATATTCTGTATAACTTCTAATGCATCTGCTGTTAAAGAAAACCTCATTCCAAAAAGATCAGCTTAATTAGATGGTCAGTTTATGATATGCTAAGTTTCTAAGTGGATATGTTTCCAACTAGGTTTTTCAGCTCAAGTGTTTTAAGGTTGTGTTATCTATAGATCTGGCTATGCATAATGTTATGCATTATAATGAGATGGGATGAAAGTCAGCTTTTCAAACATTTCCTAAAAAGTAAATGTGCCAAAAGCTAAAATAAGACTGTTCATAAGTCATACAGGTTTAGAAGTCTTAGAAAAGAAACTGCCACCTCGGTTACACTGAGCCACCAATGCACATTGAACCATTACTTCACCAGTGAGCCACCCATTCCCACTGAGCCACCACTGCCCACTGAGACACCACTACCCCACTGATTCACCAGTCCATTGTGCAACCAGACTGTGCAACTAGATTGTTTGCTTTACAGAGCATAAAGAACATTATAACAATGGAAAAAAGCAATGCGGTCTGTTGAGTCAAGATTTGCCCTGTTCCAGACTGATGGATGCAACAGGGTAGGAATAGAAGCTGTTGAAGTGATGCACTCATAATGCATAGTGCCTACTTTACAAGCCTGTGCGGGCAGTGCTATGATGTGGAGTTCCTTCAGTTGTCCAGGTTCAGCAAAATTAGGTGTCCGAAGAAGGAGGCCAACGGACTACCAATATATACTGAACAACCGGGTCATTTCATTAATGGATTTTCTTCCCCTGATGGCCCACTCATAAGGGCGGCTACAGGCTTGATTTAATTTTAACATTATTAAATATAGACAGTATAGTTACACATTCACAGTCTGATCTTATTTCAGACCATTATCTTATTTCATTTAAAATGACTATGAATCAAAATACTTGCGTTTCATGCCAGTACAGGTTCAAACGCACATTTACAACAAGTACTGCAGATAATTTTGTTTGTAAACTCCCAAATTTGTCAACTATGGTTGTATCACCCTCCAACCCCACTGAGCTTAATCATGCAGAAGAGCACCTAGATTCAATATTTCGTTGTACTCTGGATAGTGTAACCCCAATTTAAAACAGACCACCAGGGAACTAAAGCGTAAATGGCATCAGACAAACCTGGTTGTCTGACAAATAGCATAAAAGGAGAGTCTTGTAAACTATAGGAAAGCTCTTAGTGTTGCTAAAGCAAAATATTGCTGCTCGCTAATAGAAGAAAACAAAAATAATCCTTGCATCTTATTTAAGATTGTATCAAAACTATCTAGAAAGAAGACCTTGGCAGAAGCGTTCCCACCAATTTTATAAATTTTATTCTATATTAGATACCATACCCACAACGTTACTCAAAAATGTTTTACTGGAAATAATCCAACCTCTCATAAAAATGATCAATTCCTTACTCAGTACTGGCCATGTCCCTAAATCATTTTAATGAGCAGTTATCAAACCTTTGATTAAAAAACCTAATCTTGACCCCTGCAAGCTGTCAAATTATAGACCAATATCTAACATGCCCTTTCTCTCCAAGATCCTAAAAAAGGGTGTAGCACAGCAGTTATGTTTATACCTGAATAAAAATAATATTATTAAAACTTGTCAGTCAGGATTTAGGCCCCATCAAGCACAGAGACAGCGCTGGTTAAGGTTAAGAATAATTTGCTACTAATTATTATTCATTCTAAAGTTTCCTTCAAATCTCATGTAGATAATTCCACCAGGATAGCATTCTTTCACCTTAGAAACATTGCTAAGAACAGAAATATGCTGGCCCTGAATGATGCAAAAAAAAATTTCCATGCGTTTGTTAACTCTAGTTTTAATTACTGTAATGTCATGTTGTCTGGTTGTTCCAGTATGTGCATAAACAAACTACAGTTAGTC
>JAOUQT010000027.1:3027971-3045135 GCA_025769995.1 Xyliphius kryptos | reverse complement strand
TTATTTCCTTTGATTTGATGATTATAACTGACAACTAATAAAAAACCCAAATTCATTATCTCAGAAAATTAGAATATTGCTTTAGACAAATACAAAAAAAGGATTTTTAGAAATTTTGGCCAACTGAAAAATATGAACATGAAAAGTATCAGCATGTACAGCACTCAATACTTAGTTGGGGCATGGAGTCGATCAATCTGTGGCACTACTTAGGGGATACCATGGCCAGTAAACCAGGTACTTGTAGCGTTGGCACTGCGTGCAGGTTGGACAATAAAATCTCCAAAAAGTTGGTCAGCAGCAGGAAACATGAGGTGTGCTAAAACTTCCTGGAAACCAGCTGTATTGACCTTGGACCTCAAAAAACACAGTGGACCAGCACCAGGAGATGACATGGCCAAACCATTACTGACTATGGAAACTAGACCTCAAGTGACGTGGATTCTGTGCCTCTCCTCTCTTCCTACAGACTCTGGGTCCTTGATTTTCAAAGGAAATGCAAAATTAACTTTCATCAGAGAACTTAACTTTGGACCAGTCAGCAGCAGTACCCATGTCTTGCATATGTCTTGGTCTTTCTTGAAGCGATGTCTCTAGCGGCAGTCCAGTATTTTTAAATCTCCCCCACATTTTTAACGCCTTTTGTTTAAGAGAGGAATTTGTAACCCCTGCAATCAACTTCCACATTACAGCACCTCCCTGGGATTCAATCCAAGTTCCTGGCTTTTTCCAGTGGCTCACTCTAACCCAAAAACCTATTTAGGCTGTTCAGATAGAGCTAGAGACAAGCTTTACAGAATATAATTGACATTAGTCAAGATTCAACAATGCAATGGTTAAGCGTTGTCTGAAATTATCAGATTATCTGTAGAGTGGGTTTGAATATTACTTACAACTACAACTATAGTAAATATCTACAGAAAAGTAACACATTTGAACTGTTTTAACTAATTCTGTCTAACTGTGAAATCTAAGCTGATAATTTGCAGAAATAGTACAAATAAATACACTGATAACTCGCTGTGGGATGAACAAAGCCTTTCTACCAATGATCAAAATCATCATAGCCACCAAAACACATATATGCTGTAAAATTATATATGCATGTTTTTTACTCTTTCTGTTTTTAGCACTATGGAAAAAGCTGATTAATTTATTATGTATGTGAAACTACAAAAATTACTGGAACATTTTTTTTAATATGTTTATTTTTCAATGTTTTATATATTTAGCACACAAGTTGTGAATAATTTTGTGACTCCAATTCACCTAGAATGCATGTCTTGGGCTTCTGGAGAAAACTGGAGCAATTGGAGGAAACCCACAAGACTGGTTGTGTACCACTGGGGAATTAAACCTGAGTCCTTCTTGCTGTGAGGTGACAGCACTTCCTACCGTGCGACTGTGCTGCCCTAAAGAAATTGAAGGTGAATATTAGTTATTATTAATTAAAGATATGCAAATTAAACAGCAATAAATAGACTCTATCAACTGATATTGAATAAAAAAGTTTCTCTATTCAGAAACAGAATATTTATATATACATATATAATGAATTTAATAACATTTTATTATTAAAATAATTATTTGGTCCATGTGTCTCTACAGAATCATAGCAATTAGTTTCATGTAAAAATTCAGATTGAAGTTAATAAAAAAGAAATGATTCCTTAATGAATAAAAATATAATTTTTAATATAAGATGACAGCATACTGAAATTTAAAGGTACTACAGGTCCAAAAAGAAAAAAGACATTTATTCTTGTAAGCCGTGGATTACCAGAGCTTATCCATCATGTAATGGTATTTATTTTGGAATAATTTGGATCAATTTCAGAAGAACAACATTGTCCTAAGTAGCCCAGAGGAAAAAATGGGTACTGAGGTTGGAGCAGGCAATTTGTTTTAACTGGCTGGGGAAATACACGCGGTGATCCTTCACCCCAGGCAGCTGTAAATCTGGGCCTCTGCTTCAACACACCGTCAGTAAGCTCAGCCATAACATTTCCCCTTGCTTATTCCTCCCATGGGTACCTTCAACTGGGGGAAATGGAAATTTTGTTTCTTTATTTGATGTCCCGGAATCTTTTGTTTCAACACACTTTGGCCATACGTATTCTTATTATAATAATTATTATTATTATTGTTTTTAATGGCAATAGTAGTTCATTATCTTCTACAATCACAGGGTAGTAATGTAAAATAAAGTAATTTGAGCATTCATTATCCTCAATAGCATGAGTGTGAGTTAAAAATGATCCACACTCCTATTATATTAAAACGTCACTACGAGCCTGATAAGAAAATTGGAAACTTCCTTAATCGCTGAGCAACAACTTACAAAAAACAAAAGAAAACTTGTTGACAGATGGACAAAGTGCATTTATTAAACAATGCGGCAATTATATTATATATTATATATATATACAGACCATGCACTGAGCATGAAAGACTAAATGTACACAAGAGGCAGAGTGGTGGTTTTTGGTTTGAACCCAAATTTTGTATTCCATTTACCACCATGTCGTTATACAGCTGAAGTGCACTTTGGCAAGGCACCTTAACCCCGGTTTCTCCATGGGCCCTTTGGAGGCTGTGCACCACTCAGAGCACATATGCTCACTACACTAGTTTGTATATATGTTTGTATCACAGCACGGATGGGATAAATGCAGAGGACCAATTCCACTTTGTGTAAGCATAGTGGCAAATAGTTCCTTTCACCTTTACCTCTTCTTCTATACATTCAATACATTCAAGATACACGAGTGCCAAGAATTTTATAGGGCATCTTGCATTGCATCTTTTTCTTAAATATCGGAAAGAATGATACACATAAATTGGTCAGTGGGAAGTAATCAGAGTAATCATCTTTACAAACTTCTGAAAGGATTTTCATATCACACACACATCCCAAGATAAAATAATCTGATCAAAAAACGCATTATATATAAAGCATAATATGATGGATGTGTGTGAAGAGGAGAAATTGTAATTTTTTCAACATTAACACACGTCTTGACCTGATACAATAACTTATTCACTTGCCCTATAGAGGCTGGACTTAAAAGTTCTACTTGCTCATGTAGTGCATTTGCTGAGAGGTCTGGGTTACAGCTACATTACAATGAGCCACAGGGGTTAGTCAGCTGTGGGTCACTTCACAGGTTTACTCTGGGGGCAAGGGTGTTAATGCTATACACCTTTAAAAAGCTACAAGATGTCTTCACTTTACCTCAAAACAGGCACTGTGGTAAAAGCTGGAACCAATCTCCTTATGTGTGTGCCTGTCTGTGTGTGTGTATGCCTCTCTGGGTGTGTGTGTGGGTGTTTTACAGTGTTTTAGTGTCTCTAAAGTACTAAAGTCTGCATTAATATACCAGTACAAAAACAACATTTTTCACTCATTACTTTTCAACAAAAAGTTTACTGGATAATTTTTGTTTGAAAAAGAAAATATTTAAAAAATATAAAAATAATTTCTGCAAAAAATGACAAAGTTTCAGAATAACTACTGTATAGTACTGTAACAATTGATTAGGCACATGCAAAGATATTCTGTAAAGCAAAGATTCCTTAAAAAAATAATGAATTTGTTTCTACATCAAGTACAACACTTTAAAGTGAAATAAACCCTAATTTGGTGTTGTTTTACCTTACATGGTTGCCCAAGATGAAATTTTCTTCAGTTCCTAAAGTGAGTTAGTTGATAAGTTTTGGAGAATATTTCCCAGTTCTTCTGGAGAGGCTGACTGTCACACTTGCTTCATTTTTTAGCAAAGCCCAGAAGCTTTCATGGTGTTTGATCTATAACATCATTATGCTCTTTTCTGACATACTAACTTTTTTTTGCATCATTGATTTGTTAACATAAATCTTAAATCAAGAATCTAAAATCAACCTGCACTCATCTATTAATACAGACTTTGCAAAAAAATCTTTGTCCTAGAAAAAAACAGGGATTATAAGAATCTTACACAATACTTTTATACACCACATGCAAAATAAACACAATGCACCATGCTGAATTATGAGCAGCAATATTGTCCTAAAAGTCATCCACAGAACCATTACTACAATGGGATTATAGACAGCACACATATATACTGTGTATCTCTAGTAGATGGGTGTCACTTACGCAATCATGTATATCATTTATTTAATTTTAACTGTTGTTAATTAGTTTAATTGTAATTGTAACAATGCTCTTTTATTTATAGTATAGTGTAATATAGTGTACTGTAATTAAGCTGATCTATCACTTTATATTCCCCTCTGGGGCTCAATAAAGTAAATGTTATATCTTATTATCTTATAAACGTGACATTTTAAATGAAAAAGTAAATTCTGTTATTTGTCTGTAGCTAAGGAAAGTAATGAAATCATATGGACAGTTTAATTCCCAGTGTAGTGTAATGAGTAACTTAGTCATCATGCTCATTGCATTTTTCTCTGGTATAATGGCTCCATTTCCTTCAGGTGTTTTGACAAACTCTGACCTATATTTATTTTTCACTATGACGTATACGCCCAAGTGGCAGATGTTGTGCCTCTTTAACACAAGCTCAAGTCTCGTACACGTCTTACCCCTATCCGTTGAGCTGTCACACTGTCCAGTAGCTTGAGATAAGTCGGATTATCACTTTGTATTGGGATTTATCCTAAACATGTGCTAAAGCACTTGTTATCCTAAGATGACATCAGACAAGGAAGTGGAACACAGGAAATTGGACTTAGAGAAAAGTTGTAGTGCTAACTTTTCCTTTAGTACACTTTAGTATGTCTTGTCGAGAATAACTTAAGATTTCAACGTGGGGTAACTGAAAGTATTTTAGTGGTGGGAATAACGCTTCCTTCAAGTGAACTAGATTTGTGGCTCAGTTCCTTTCAAAGAGCTGTTAAAACCCAACTCAGTCTTCGTGTTTTAGTCAGGTACTCTGCATTTAATATTCTGTAGCTTACTCAATCTCTGTGTCTTACACTCTGTGCAGAAGATATATACTAAAGTGATTTCTGGCAACAAACAACTCTGGTCATGTCTGACTGATTCTCTCTACGACTGCCAAGCATAACATCCCTTCTTTCTTCCTAAAAAGCTGTTCAGTAGAATCATATATTTTACAAATTACCCAACACTATGGTACATAGTGTCTCTGATTTACTTAGCATAAGGAAAATCTACATATTGAACAAATATTCAACCTAATAAAATTTTAAAGACAACTGACTGCAATGTTTTTAGGAGTTGATGGGAACGGGATAACACAGAGAAACCCATATGGAAATGAATCATGTGATTGTGGAGCTGTTAATGTATTAATGTTTTGTTTTCACCGTGCAAATATGTAATTAAATACGGACAAATAGGTTGTGTCAAAACCTAGTAAATTCCCTACATAGGCAGCAATTGACATCGACACTCCTTTAAATAAGGCAGTCTGAATTCTTACAGAAATTAAAATTTATTATAAGCTCACTTACTGAATAAGGTTTTTTCTGACCAGATTTTGCGAAAGCACCCAATGCACATTACATGGATAAGGAAATCACACAATGCAGTGCTGGAGCATTCAATTTTCTCACAAAAATGATGGCCGTTAATCTGCATCGAGCTTAGGTGGCGCTTAGTGTGTAAATATGTGTGTGACCGTGTGTGTGTTGTTCTTGACTAGGGTTGTCGGGTAGGCACTGGCATGCCTGCAACTCCATATTGATGAATGTTTAACAATTTTTTATGCCAAAATGTACTTTGTGATAAAATTTGTGATTTTGGACTTGGCAGTGGATATTTAGCTTATACGGTTTCTGTGGCTGAAGCCCATTTAAACTAATGTGGTGAAACGGCACAAACCACTAGCATGATGCTAACATCTCGTCTGTATATCGGTAACTGTTATGTACTTATAATATGTCTTGGAACCCTTGCTGTCTTGCCCACATGTGGTCCCTTACAAACAAGAAATGTATATGACCTTATACTACCTTACAAGATTCACATGTTGTTGCATATACTGTATTTTGAAAGTATTTGATTTGTTTACAGATGGCAGTTTTGCACGAAGATCTGCATTTATTTTTATACCACAGAACCAAGGGAACGTTTGGAAAGGCAAACTGAACTCCTTACACCAATCTCACCACACTCCTTCATTCATCCATGCAGATATTTTTTTTTAGGTTAAGTCTTTATGGGTTTTTTGCTGGAAACTACTTTATACATTAGGAAAAACATTATAAAAACATGAAAATCTTAATGCATCTGCATGGAAGTGTACAATCCTCAGAGCTGCTGGAGAAACACCAAAACATTAAAAAGACAGCTTGGAGAGTGACTCATGCTCATCACAGCAGAGACTTTGATTAATGGAGAAGACAGCGAGAATAATAGCAGTTTATGATCAGAATAATCAATTTGACATTATGTACGTAGCGCGTGCACACACAAACACACACAAACACACACAAACGCACACAAACTAAATAGATGAAGGATCAGTGACAGAAACGTTTCATGCTGGAACAAACGCTTAGTAAGAGCTTAACTGGGCAACAACTTCTGTAGCGATTACTGTCTCTGGCCAATTTTAGAAGGACTTTTTTTTTCTTCTATCCAGAAGAACTTAATGCGATTAGAAGATGTCTGTAGCACACACTTTAAAAACTACCAAACATGCGTATAAATCCTTAGCCGACATCATTTCGCTCTTCCATTCAAGGCAGCCTGCTCCCTCTCTGCATGCTAATCATAACACTGTAAACCTCTGTCCAAAGATTAAAGCCACCACACACCTCAAGTGAGACACATTTATAAAAGCAGAAGGAGGTAATAAAGTATCCTCCAAACAGTAGAGAGCGGCTTAATGTTTTGAAAAGTCTCTCTAAGTTATGAAATGGACTGTCTACATACCCATAGGTGGTTAATCATGAAGTGGTGAGCGAGAAAGCTTTGTCTCTGTTTGCATACTGACTTTTAATTTGGTCGGATTTTTTATGTATACACATGTACAGTTTACTGCATGTAAAATAATATTATCAGTATTTTAAACAGGTTCTGCTTATGCTGTTTTAATGAGAACTATAATATTAAAATAACTTTAAAATACACTGAAACACATGAAACTAAAAAATACTTGTTTCACGCAAATAAAACAACCATTTATGTTTTAAATTTATGCTAGTTTTAAGAATTCTAGTCAATCAAAATTTGCTTATCCCATTGGCAGATTTTTTTGCCTAATATAGACAATTTGATTTAATATAAAAATATTTGACTTGTTTTAACTAGGGCTGTTTTTGCAGTGTAGTCCTACCGCAATCGCCCAATAACATGATGAAAATATAGTTTCATTACTGCAGGTTCTTTTAGTTTTAGTAGCCCATAGTTTACTTTTGAAAGTTACTTTGAATTGTATGTGGTGTTTGCCATTCTGTACAAAGGATAACAGTAGCTACACAATTGCTGAGTAAAAATATCAATTCATTTAGTGGAAAATGTCATTTCAAGACGTTGCAAGGCAAAACTAACCAGCATTTATGGAAAAACAATTCCATCAATTAGCTGAATCACCAAGTTATTACTACAGAAACTTTGGTCGGGCGGTATTGTCAGGCCAAGTTTAGTTAACACCAAATTATATTCCTGCCTTATGTATCACATGCAAGCAAACTATACATCTACAAGCATAATCTTTAGCTCTGAACATGACAAACTAATCATTAATGTGTTCAACAATAAAGAGAATACATCACTCCCTAGCAAATTAACATCAGCAACTGAAGTTCAATAGATAGTCAAAGAATGATGAGAGATTTGTATATAGTGGAGGATGAAGGTCTGCATTGTATAATCTGGATTACTTTCGAGAGGCACATGTGAGAGGAGAAAAAACGAGCTCTATAACACTGATGGAGCAAAAAGTATTTAGAACACACAGTAACTGGTGATTATTTTTGATTACTTGACATCTCGGTGTAACCACATCTGCCTCAGAGTTTGAACTTATGTACATTTATTGTAAAACGTAGACACATTTCTATTCTTTAATGATCTTATTCCTCCGATCATATTGTAGTAAAAATTTGAATAGATAGCAAAATTGTGATTAATGACTCTTAAGTACATGAAAGGTCAATCATTATTATATTTTTACCATATGACAGCTCTTCTTTAAATAAAAAAAATCAAAACATTTTAGTATGAGATCTTCCAAATCTTTACAATATACAATTGGATTTATATTCCAATCCCAAGGCTACACCAAAAGTGGCTTTCATTGGTAGGTGTTCACTTAAGTGAATTGCTTAATAAATTTGTGCCATTATAATTTGGAGGACTCAATCATGCCAAAATCTATTTTCTGAAGGGGCATCAGGCTGTTGAGGACGCCCCAAGGTAAATGATCAATTTTTACCCTTATTCTGATCAACAAAAGGGGACATGCAATGGTGTTAACAAAGCAGTAGTACACAGACACTGAACAAAATCTGGCAGTCAACCTTGGTTGAAGACTACAAATAATTGAGCAGAATACGTTTGTACCCACTAAGATTCTGAAAGAACGGAGCCTCTTAAACTTAGAAAAGCTGATTGAGAAAGAAGTGTTATTGTACATGATATTATCACAAACAAATGTACTATTTTCAACGGAACACAATTTTGCATTGTCTTCTGAAAGCTTTTAACACATCAAGTGGATCAATATGCAGCATGCAGGAACTTTCAACAACTTATCATGAGAACATTCAACAAGTTCTTAGTATTTTCTTCTATTTTTTCTTTTATTCTATTCTTTTGTTACGTTTCTCCAGTGGATCAAATTAAAGCAATAAATGATATAATAAAAGTGATGCAATGAAATGTCTTGTTTAGTTTCACCAGTGACATAAATAAGTAATTATTATATAATTGTTAAAGATATAAAAATTTCGAAGTAACATAAATATTAGCACATAAATATTGGACTAAACATATAACTGTCAAATGGAACTGTTAAATTATCAGCATATTGATTTAGCTTTGCAAAACACTTACTCCATTCATAAGCCTTGTCAAAGAAACATAGGTCAGTCTAATTATTTAAAATTGGGGCAGTGGTGGCTCAGTGGTTACTGATCAGAAGGTCAATCGTTCAAGCCCCTGCACCTTAATGCTGCCAATGCTTGCTCCTTGAGCAAACCCTTAACCCTCTGTGCTTTAGGTGTATGCTGTACAGCAGTTGTACCTTCACGCTGACCCAAACCTTCTTAAAAATATGGGATGTATAAAAAAAAACTGTGCAGTAATAAAGACTTCTTTATTCATAAAAAATAACAGGTCTTGGACTACAGAAAGCTTTCATATATATCGACTGCATCTTGGTGAAGTTTAATGGTAGCTCTATCCCTGTTTTGATAAAGGAAGACCATAACTGATTAACAGCACATAAAATTAAGAAATCATGCATTTGAAAAAAAACAAATAATGCCTGTATCTGTCAAATCTGCCTTTCTGCTGAGCTAGGAGCCGAAGACCCATTAGCTAGGACAGTAGAGGTCTGGGTAATGGTGTCAGGATTAGGTCAAATGGTTTATCTGCTCTAAAATAACCAGATATTAGAAAGTAATCTCTCATCTGTAACATTTCTATGAATAATCAGGTTTGTAAAATCCTGCCTACAGAAACCTACAGAATATAATTAATAAGTAATGACTATTTCATTGGAAAAATAAACGTCTGCCATATGTGTGTGGAATTGCTAATGTATTTATTTATTTATGATTCATCATTGGTTTCCAGAAGAAAGCCACAATGTGATATTTTTTCACTTTTATGTCCATATGGGGTAAGTGATTGTCCCTCTCCAGCTCTGTTTAAAATCCATTGCCACTGCCATTTCTGTCATTTTTCTCAGTCTTGACACAAACACATAACAGCCACTTGATATGTTTGTGTGCTGATTTACGGATGAACATTATCATGTTTTCAGAGGGAACATCTGGTGGGGGTAAAAGGTTACAGTAGGGATCCCAGCCCTTCACAGAATTCCTTCCATCATAAATCACCAACAAGTCACTGTGAACTGGGGGTGAATGAGGGGGGCATTAACTCAATCCTGTCTGAGCACTCTGAACCTAGGTCCTCTGTCAAACTGCCTCACAGCCACTTAAAGTACAGACATGCATTAAGCAGGAGTAGAGATAACCATTTATTCAGAACCAAATCCAGGATGATGTTGCTCTTTATTTCTTAGTACTGTCACCCATTTCTAACTATTAGTGGTTAAATAAAAAAGTTCTGGTCAGTGCTTCTGCATTTGGAGCCCTAGAATTAGCCTGTTGGAGCTAATCTTAAAACGCTAATTTGTATGAACTCTAGAGAGCAGAATAGCATGTAGCACTTAGCAAAGACTGTCGTTATGGACAGACATCTACATGAAGCATCAGTGACTTGCCAGAAACTGTAATACTAACAATATGTAATGTAGTTGACTATTATACATTAGCCAGATTTCTTACTATTGTTTTAGGAAATCTCACATTCAAAACCAGGATGTATACTAGGAACAGCAGGTATAGGTCAGACAGGAAAAATGTCTTCCCTTTGACTTGCCATGCCTCAGTTAAAAGTGTGGACAGGCATACAGGCACACTTCACACCCTTTCAATGACTAGGAAGTACTTGACAGCTCCTCTGCCCTGGGTTCCCAGTTTCCTTCCTCTTACGTAGGTTTTGCATCAATCAGTCCCTTTTAACACTGACTACAAATGTACTCTTTTACTCTCTTCCACCTTTACTCTCAACATCAATTACCACCATATATTCCGGAGTGATTACAACTTTACTTCACTCCCTGTAAAGCCTATCCACTTTATGTGTTATGAAGCATTACTGTATGTAGGAGTCTGCAGTTCATTTGCATCTCAGTGTAATTCTCCACCGCGTGAAACAAGTATTTTAATACTGGGTTCTAATTATAATTTTGGGTGGACTGAGCATCTGCAAAGAAAAATGAGTTCAACCAAAAGTGCATCATGAAAGCCTATTGAAATTTTAAGCATGGAAAGTGTTTAGTAAGACTTTTATCAGAAGTGTTGACGGACACCTAGGCCTCTGCTCCTCTCAGTGCTATGCCCACATCCTGCTGGCTGGCTTTAGGCTAATTGAGATGAATGAGGTAACATGGCCCCTGCCAGGAGTTATCTATAATCCACTGAGCTGACGACACACAGCACAAGTGTGACCCTGAGACTGATCCTTAATTCTTCTGCACCCATACATCTGTGTGGTGCACAGCATACAATGCCAGGCCTGCTATGCAGAAATCAAAGCCTTTCCGTTCATCAGATTTGTTTCTTTCTCTTCCGTTAGTTTTCCTGCTTGTTGGCTTGTTAAGACTTTGTGTATCCCCTTTGCTTGCAGGTATTGGGACATCTCATTATAATAAACAATATGTTATGAGTGACATGGTAGTGTATTTAGCAACACTGCAAGAAGGTCCTGGGTATGAGTTTTATGTGCTCCCATGTGTGCATGTGTTTTCTCTGGGTATTCCGATTTCCTAGGGGCAATATGGTCTCAGTGGTTAAGATTACTGATCAGTTTGTCGGTGGTTCAAGCGCCAACACTGCCAAGCTGGAACTGTTCCTAGTGTAAGGCCCTTTACGCTCTCTGCTTTAGGGGCCTTGTGCTGCAGCTGTTCCTTTGCTCTGACCCTCACTTTTAACAAGTTTGTATATGCAAAAAAAAAACTTTACTGTGCAATAATGTATTTGTAAAAGCTTATATTCCCTTAGCATGTGTTTGTGTGTGTGTGTGCCCTATGATCGAGTATAAGATTATTCCTTTGTTACTGGCTTGGCATTGGGTTCCCTGTGACTCTGACCAAGATAATGTGTGTATTTTGAATCACTTGATGCATGAATATATAAATCTGTCAAATGATGACACAAAGATAATGCATGTCCATTTGTTTGTAGCTTGATATATGGCAATTTGTATTTAAGCCTTGGGTTAACTAACAGCAGCTTTGTCCTCATAACTAAATATGCCTAATGAAATGGAGGGTCTTGACTTATTATTCCAAACCCTGGGCCGTTTCAAGGAAAGACCCCAAGCAAACACACCACCAAGACTGTACATATTACAGTGTGTATCCATATTTTCAGCTTGCACTCACACAGATTGTCGCTATAATAATAAACCGGGGACACTGAGGGGGGTGCTACCTGTATTTGCTTCTTATGCAAGACCTTTTTGTTGTGCTATCAGTGCTCGATTCTTATGCGGGGAACTGGTACATTTGACACAGAATACATTTCCCAGGGTTGACTATTAATAAGAAGGACATTCCCAGAAAAAAAAATATCTGCCAACTCTACTGTGGCTTGCAAACCAAGCAATTGCTACATTTTTTTGTTTTAAGTGTGCCGGTAGACGGCTGCATTTACCTTGGACTTCAGAAAACACAATGGACCAACACCAGCAGATGACATGGCTTCCCAAACCATCACTGACTGTGGAAACTTAAAACTATACCTCAAATGTTATGGATTCAGTGCTTCTCCTCTCTTCCTTCAGACTATGAGACCTTGATTTCCAAAGGAAATGCAAAATTTAATCAGAGAACTTACTCATCATTTAAAAAATGTAGAAAAAAAATTTAGAAAAGCAGAAGGACGACCCAGGTTGTTCGCAGCGCCTAGTTCAGAAGCCTGCATCTCTGATAGTATGGGTTACATTAGAGAGTGTGGCATGGGCAGCTTACACATGTGGAAGGACACCATCAATGCTAAAAGGTATATACATGTTCTAGAGCAATATATGCTCCCATCCAGACAAGTTCTCTTTCAGGGAAGACATCTGGATTATGATCTCTGAGTTCTGATTGATTCTAAGGTTCGGATTTCGGTTGGTACTTTGATTGGAATAGTTAGCAAGCATTAGAAATCATTTGACGTACAATTTGTTTAGTGATGTTATCTCGCAAAAACAAACACTACCCAGGTCACTGCAAGCAGGGTTCAAATCTACGCGGGGAGACCCCATTAGATTTCAAGTCCTTAACCACTCGGCCATCACAGCTTGTCGCTTGTAGCAGTGTGGCATGTTATGTGCAATATTAGTGTCATTTTAAACAAATTAAACTAATACTTTGTTGCAGTATTGGCTTTTATTACAGCACTCAGTCTTTTTGGGTAGGAGCCTATCAGCGTGGCACACAAAACCGCTCAAAGACCGACAGATTGCGAGGGCATCTCCTGTGCACAGCCCTCTTCAGGTAAACCCATAGATGTTTGATCGGATTCAGGTCTGGACTCTGTGCTTTGGGTGATTGTCAGGCTGAAAGATGAAGTTCCTCTTGATCTTCAGCTTTTTAACAGAAGGCCGAAGGCTTTGTGCCAACACTGACTGGTATTTGGAACTGTTCATAATTCCATCCACCCTGACTGAAGCCCCAGCTCCAGCTGAAGAAAAACAGCCCCAAAGCATGATGCTGCCACCACCATGCTTCACCGTAGGTAGGTCAACCCACAGATGTTTGATGGGATTCAGGTCTGGGCCATTTCAAAGACTTAATCATATTCCAGTGAAGCCATTCTTTTGTTTATTTAGATGTGTAAATAAATTTTTTGCTTATCTTTTATAAAGTTTTGAAAATTGTAGTTTTTGTATTACTACCGAGTCAGCGAGTCAGAGTCAGCGGCATCAAAAGCAAAAACTGTTCCTTGGTCAGACGAATCAGAATTTGAGGTTCTTTATGAAAATCAGGGACGCTGTGTCATTCGGACTAAAGAGGTAATTACTTGAGTAGCAGTAGTAATTATAATTTTACTTTATCAAATAATTAACAGGTATGTTATAAAAACAAATACGGATTATGAGTAAGCGTTAGGAATTATCTGACATACAATTTGTTCAGTGTTGACGTTAACTCGCAAAAATAAACGCTATCCAGCTCACTGCGAGCAAGAAGACCTTGAATTTTCCAACATGACAAAGCCAAACCACATACTGCATCAATTGACTCGAAGGCCTTTGCCATCGGAAACTCCATAGGTTACAAAAGGGGCAGTCGTAGAAACAAGACGCTTGTGGTTAAGGAACGAGCCTTGTGACCGGAAGGTCCCTGGTTTGATTCCAAGTACTGACAAGTCATGGCTGAAGTGCCCTTCAGCAAGGCACCTAACCCCCAGTTGCTCCCCAGGTGCTGTGCTAGCTGCTCACAGCGTGTGCTTGCTTCACCTGTGTGTGTGTGTGTGTGTGTATTTGTGTGTTTCACTGCACGGATGGGTTAAATGCAGAGGGCCAATTCTGCCGTGTGCAAATACTTTCACAAGAAGACGTATCTAAAAAAGATCCAAAAGCCAAGGCTCATTTAAAATGGACTGTGGCAAAGTGGAAAACTGTTCCTTGGTCAGACGAATCAAAATTTGAAGTTCTTTATGGAAATCAGGGACGCCGTGTCATTTGGACTAAAGAGGAGAAGGACGACCCAAGTTATCATCAACGCTCAGTTCAGAAGTCTGCATCTCTGATGGTATGGGGTTGCATTAGTGTGTGTGGCATGGGTAGTTTACACATTTGGAAGGACACCATCAACGCTGAAATGTATATCCAGGTTCTAGAGCAACATCTGCTCACATCCAGACGACGTCTCTTTCAGGGAAGACCTTGAATTTTCCAACATGACAATGCCAAACCACATACTGCATCAATTACAGCATCATGGCTGCGTAGAAGAAGGGTCCAGGCACTGAACTTTCACACATTTAACGCACCATAAAATGGAAGACATGACAGAAAAGTCCTAAGACAGTTGAGCAACTAGAATCCCACAAGAATGGGTTAACATTCATATTCCTCAACTTGAGCAACTTGTCTCCTCAGTTCCTATATGTTTACAGACTGTTGTAAAGAAAAAAGGGGATGTCTCACAGTGGTAAAAATGGCCTTGTTCCAACTTTTTTGAGATGTGGTGTTGTCTTGAAATTTAAAATCACCAAATCTTTCTCTTTAAATCATAATTTTTTTTCAGTTTAGATATTTGAAGTCATCTACTTGTATGTTCTAGTCTGAATAAAATATTTTGAAACTTCTGCATAATTGTATGCAGCACATGGCTGTCCCAAAAAAATAAATTACAGAATTGTTCCTTAAAAAGTGCCTGATCTGTGTCTATGTTATTGAACACTAAGATATTATGTATAAATAAATATACTCTTGCCTCTTTTTGTCTCAGTATGATGAGGTACGTGTGGAGATGGGAGCACTTCAGAGGGAGCTGGTAGGCATTCGAGAGCAGGCTCAGGGAGAGGCACGAGCAAGGGATCGCTTGATCCAGGACCTACAGGCCAAAGCGGCTCAGGTGTGCACTCTGGAGGGCCAGCTGGATTCAACAAGAACGCTTGTGCAGAACCTCACGCTGGAAGTTAAACGGTGAGTCAGATTGACAAACAGTGGAACCGCATGCATGCGAATGCTACATGCACCCAGTAATTGGCACAGTATGAACATTCGTTTCAGTGTGGCAGCTATGTCAACAGGCTGAGGGCATGGCTGGAAAGCCAAACAGCTTATTTGTTATTACAATTTCTGTGACCTAGTGTCTGGCCCCGCTTCTACAAATTTAACAGCCAAGGAATTATGTGTTCAGATAAGCAGCCAGTGTCTATATATAGTATATACACACAATATGAGAAATACCAATTGTTTTGTTATGACAACATACTGTTCATGGTGCAGTTTTCCCCAATTGCTGTTTTCTATCCTTTGTAATATTAACATTTATCTAAATATGGTTCAGGAAATACATGGTTTTATTTTCAGGGAAATTTCTGTCCCCAGCTTTAGTCTCAATCTCCTCAGTCCCAATCCACAACTGACTGTGATCAAAAATAAACAAACATAAATAGCTTGTTTTTGTAAAAGGGGGTTGTGTGTTGTAAGTTGAATGCCCAGAAGTGCTGATAGAAAGTTGTATGCGTTTGATTATTTTTCTAATTAAAATTGAGTTAAATCTTCATATTTCTCTCCATCCATCAGGCTTGAATCAGAGCTAGAAAAACTGCAAAAAGAAAGTGTCTCAGGGGAATCTGTGCTGTTTTCCACACCCTGCTGGAACATGAGCTCACCCTGGGAGCAAAGCGGTATCCTGCTCTATGTTCCTCTTTCTCTGTTGTGATTCCTCTTTCCTGTACATTCTCTTATCATCCTTTCTTATCAGTTAGATCTTACCATACATAGTAAAATGATAATTTAATCACCTTACTATGTTATTATATTTACTTTGTCCCATATATTTTCAAGCCTTTCTAGTTTGGTATATAAAAATATTCCATTCTTTCAGGTAAGAGTAATGCCAGAGGAGAAGATTTCAGCAAAGCAAGAGTGAGTCCATATAAAGACATTTTTGCCCAATTACAAGCTTGTATTTTCTAATTGCACATAATTTGTGGGAATAAAACCTTTTCCTGTCCTGTGTAGCAACAGCTACTCTTCGGAGATGGCATCAAGCCCTCAGCGAACACTATTTCATCTCCGTTCCCTCAGCAAACTCACAGAACGCCTCCCCTCCGACGCAAAGTCAGTCAAACTGAGGCTCACCCACCATCCTCTGTGTTTCCGTGGGAACGTGATGACACACGGGCCACTCCCAGAGGCAAAGCTTTGTCCACAGACACCTCTTCATTTACTTGCAGTGATGTCATTTCTGACTCTGGTGCACAGCATGATGACATTGAGGAGGCATTGAGGAAAGAGATAGATGGTAAGGTTCTGCATCATTATTTAGAGAAGTTCTTGTAACTGAAGATGATAAGTGATGAGTCAGTATGTAACAGTCACAAAAAATAAAATTAAATATGCTTTATTTTAATATAATGATAAAATCTAAAATAATATGCAGAATGATGCTCATCACTGTTGCTATTTTACTACGTCATAAGTCATCATCGCCTTTCAGGGGGTGGCTGCACAAATGTGCTGTGTGGGATAGGGATAATCTGACTGAGGTTTCCAATCCTAATATTTATTGAAAGGGCAATCTACAGAAATCAAATATCCTACCGCTTATTTTTTGGACTGTGGGGAAAAAACTGGACACGTGGACACAGGGAGAACATGAAACCTCCGCACAGAAAGGGCCCAGGTCACTTGGGTATCGAAAATGTAATATCCACTGGTAAT
>JAOUQT010000027.1:2982659-3000986 GCA_025769995.1 Xyliphius kryptos | reverse complement strand
TTGTTCTTTGCAAAATACAAATTAATACAAATGCATTAAATGTATTAGGTCAATGGACTGAGAAGCTTTATATCTGTGTATGAGAGTCTTGATCGAATAGTAAAAACTTTGGTTCCCATGTTTGAATGGAGAATTGTATATTGGATTTACATTGTGGGCATATAGAAGTAGGGACTTCAGCTAGTTTCTGTCGATGTAGCATTTTGTAACAGCCAAACTGTTTTTAATTAAGTTTACCTATATAAGCTTTAAGATCCTCCACGTAGACAGAGACCTAGGAATTAGCCGGCTTCCCGCAATTAGCCAGAAGCTTGGAAAAGACATCTGTCCATTATTTTATATGTTAATAAATTATTTTATTATAAAGAAAGACGATGTCGGCGGTGATTCATCCCTCATCAATGCACCAGAACTAAAGAAATATACGACAAGTGCTAGGCTTCACTGTGACTACAGTGGGAGACAAGGACAAACCAGTATGTATAGTGTGTTTAAAAATGTTGGCACCATACAGCATGAAGCCAAATATATTTAGACGTATTAAAAGACATTCACCCCAATCACGCTGATAAGCTGCTTGAGTTTTTTCAGTGAAAACATGCAGCGTTTTGCCAACAATCATTCCACTTTGTGAATGCTACTTCTGTAAACCAGCGAGCACTTTAGCATCATATAAGGTGGCTTACCAATTTGCTAGGAAAGCACTGCCTGCAGCATTAGCCATGATTGCAAACAACCCTACCTAATGCTTATTGGACACACTTTCCTCTGAATTAAGTAAGGCTATGACTGACAATGTAGGTGAAGTCAGTTTTATAAATACCAGACCACTAAAAACAAGAATATTCTCTGCTATCTATGAGGAGATGAGAGCTGAACATAAAGCTGTGCTATTTCACTGTGAACCAAGGCTGGCACAAGGCTGTTTTCTGTCCTTTGAACTGAACAAAAAGAAACTGTTCCAGGAATTTGGAGGAATACATTTGCTATATGTCAGTGGTGTTAAAAGTAATTCTGTGGCATATGGTCATTTTGCAAATCTTTTGAAGGTCAAACAAGAAGGTATACCTCACAGTTTGCACATAGAGTGAGATGAGCAAGAGCTGACTATCAGGTGGTCTGAAAGCATTGCATGAAATGTTATAATATACAGAAGCTTTGTGAGTTTTCTTTCTGTACATGTATAGTATCTGACATTGTTTTCAATTGATCACTATTATAGTCGGTCTTTTCCAGGCACATGCATTATAGATATGAGTTGTTGCTGGAATGAGATTCTAGACTAATTCGCTGTCTCGTATTGGGCTCTGGACAATAAATACCAGGCTGTGAATTTTTTGTTGGCACTGTGTGTTAATTTTTTGCCTGCACTAAAAGTTATCTAAAGCATGATGTTGTGCGATATGGATTCCAAATGTAGAAATCTTGTTTATACATTGCATAGGTAAGCAGTCCTATAGTATTTATTTGCTACCTAAGATTATGAGGTGCACCAGACTGATTTAGTTCCTAGTTGCACTAAGACTTGTATATTAGCGTTTGGCAGAGGCCTGATATTTCTCCTTTTATTTTATATATTTCTACACTTCATTCAGCTTGCTTTTTTCTGCCTTGGATGATATCACACTGATGATACTAGGGACAACTAAAATAAATGGAACAATGCCTTCGGGGTTCTAGGTGATCATTGCATCATGGTGTCAAGCTCAACTATCTTTTGAGTACCTGCTGTATTTCTGTATTACTACACCAATTTATTTTGTTCATATAATGGTGAAAGATACTTTCAAAAGCAATCAAACATTAACATATTACAATTGCTCTCAAGTATTTACATTTTATTATTAAAGGTAACTATTGGTACAGCTAGTCCAATTTGGGGTTTTTTTATTAGTTGTCAGTTATAATGTTCAAATCTAAAGAAATAAACAATAAAAAATATATCAGTCTGTGTGTAACAGATGTGTATTATATCTGTTTCACTTTTTAAATTAAATCAACTTTTCCATCATATTCTAATTTTATGGCCAGCACCTGTAGACATGCAATTCTCTGAAGCTTTTTGAATTTCTTTCTTTCACGTGTTCAAGTCTAGAAAGTGCAGTTCCTGAAGAAACTTCAATATCAATACCTCAAATGATGATATTTATATAAATCTATTGTTACTTTAATCATAAAGTAATGTATATTAGGGGTTCCTTAGTCTGGGTTCTTCAGACTACTTTTGCTACTAATATTTGAGATTCACCATATGACAATGTATTATTACTATTCTGGCCATAGCTCAAGTCAGAAATGATCACTATGATGCATTGATATGACACGTTTCACTTATTGAATCCCTTATTGAATCTTCATGCTTGACTGAAACAGTGATTTGCAGAGAGTCTCGGTTGGATCACACATCTCTCACACTCGCCTAGCATTCAGTGAACACACTTTGAGGAATTGCTATGGCAACTGGTTGCTATGGGTGATGTGACACCGCCACACACTCGTCTGGTAGAGGAGAGAGGGAGTTGCACAACAAAAGCCAGGGATGCATGCAAGGGACAGAAGCTATTATTTTGATTTCTGATTTACCTGAGGGACTAGTTTTAAAAGTTGATCAAATGTATGGCTTCAGAAAGGGAGTTATAATGCAGAGACTTTCTCAGTTTAATTTTTTGGTGTCCTTCAGCTTGGCTCTGACGGATTATTTTAGCAGCTCCTTCACAACAGGTAAGTGAGTGATTACAATGAATTCCAAACTGCTAGCGGCATTTAACACAGCTCTTCGAGCTACACTAATCTCCATAGCTGCATTTGCCAGAGACTGGGCATTGTCTTATATAGTAAATAGTAAAATGTACATTTTTAGTAAGACTCTATAAAAATAGGCAAGATAAGACAAGCCCATACTGCTGCATCTACAATATAATCGAAATAACAGATATGAAGACATGCATGCTGGATTTCTTGATTCTCTATGTTATCATGTAGCCATGTTAGTATATGGGATTCAATTCAGCATGACATTCTTATTGTAGGTGTAAAATGAGTATATGAGTAGTAAATAGTTACAGGGGTGGCACCCCAAAAATGAAATCGTGACATTTTGCAAGGAGTGCCGGTTCTATTATTGGGTACTGACATCAAAGAAGTGTACCACTGTAGGGTCCCCACCCCCCAGCGGAGCTGCTTCTGTTAACAAATTCGATGATAAAAATATATGTTTTTAATTTCTGAGTGTTTCCTATATATTATTATATTTTTACCAGTCATATTAGATATACACCATAGTCTTGCACTTTCACTCAGAGCAAGTATTTATGTAACATTGTCATTCCTATGCTATTTTTAAACTTGCAGTATTGTCATAAGGATCACTGAGTACAGCAGGAAGGACGCAGGGGTATGACATGACACATTAAAAAATTAAACTCCTTCCATGTTTTAATAATACATAAAATAAATGTACCTAAATTAATGGTATTAAAATGCTCCTGACAGGAAACGTGTTGAGTCTGAGGCTGAAAGTGATGACTGGTTGGTGGGACAGACTATATTGAGAAGCTAAGGATGGCAGAGCACCTTCACAGCAGCACGCTATCTGCCTCTGGGGCAAATCAGCCTATCCCTTTCCTCACCCTAGAGCAAAAAGCAGCATTCGTCTTTGTGCTGCTCCTTTTCATTTTCCTGGGCCTGCTGATTGTGCGCTGTTTCCGCATATTGCTAGACCCTTACAGCAGCATGCCTTCATCCACATGGACAGACTATATGGAGAAAGACACATTTGACTACCGCATTGCCTGAAAGATTGCCTTGACATGGCTGGTCATGAAGCCACATGACAGCTACCTCAGTCTCCCCTACAGAGTTAAAGATGGTGGCATGATGTCTCATATAGAACAAAAAGCAAAAAACAAACAACACACATATTCTACTATACATTTCTTCCATTCATATTAACCCATTAATATAAATCAACTCATTTATATTAATGGGTTAATATACTGCCAATACAATACCGCACATATTTTACCACAGCTTATAAGTGATGTCACATCCAGGTTTCCTGAGAAGTGTTAGCGATGATACACCTGGAGCTAAAATGATCCAATTACCTGTCATAAGCAGTTTGGGTGAGCTATTTATCTAACTCTGTCTGATGCAGTGTAAATTATTAATTTTCACAATGAGGGTGAAGACTCTACTGGATTTATTACTCCACTACCTTAATAGAATATCAAGTGCTTTGGATTAGAGATGAAAAATCCTCTAATCTCTTTGCTGAGAAAGTTCTGAGCTTTTGGCCTTATGATCCAATGTGTTTACAGAGCTGCCAGGAAAATAAACTGGCCTCATTGTTATTAAGCTAAATGTCAATCAATATAATGACCAAGCAGCTTATTTAGGCATCTGGGCGAGAGCTTTGACAAGTTCCACCTCACTCTCACGCTCGTTCTGTATTTTTCTCTCTGCAGTGTGCTTTAATAGGGTGTGTCTAATGTGGTGCAGATTATTCAACAGTATTTTCTAATTACAGAAACAAACTGTTCATTCAGATGTTGTGAATTTGCTGTTGTGCACAAGCTAGCAGTGCATTGATATAGTTTACAAATGTTCTGGTGCAAAGCTCTAATTATCTCAACTACATGATTTTAAAAGAGACTCAACTCACAAAACAAACAAGAAATGTACAAAAGATATGAACTGCCATTTTAGTGCCTGTTTTTATTTAATTTAACCCTGTGTCTGATTTATGGGCTCTATAGATGAGATTGAATGTTTAAATGGAGGCAGTTATTGCCACAGCACGTTGAGCTCTAATGTCAGGAATTGCTGTCATTACAATGCACATTCTATATATGTGTCAGTGTTTGTGTGGTTGTAGATACAAAATACTGAGACATTTTTCAAAAAGACCGTGTGCCATGTGGTTCACAAGTAGGTCTTGCTTTTTGTGCTTTTTATATTTCTTTTCAAATAAAGATAAATGTATTTCTCCCAGGATTCAGAATGATACGAATCTGTCATTATTTGCTATGCTACATGTGCAATAGGCAGGAGCTAAGATGAGCATTATAGAACAAATGTGTGAATACAGATTTACCTGATATATTTAAGAAAGCATTTTGGACTTTGTTTTTTTAATGAATTGGACTCAAAAATAAACCTATAGCCCACTAATGCGTTAAATAACCAGCAATGCCCTCCATAAATCCATGGAATTATTTAAACACCAATGAAAAAATTTCCATTCAGGAGTAATTATAATGTAGTTAATTTAGTGCAACAACTCTCACAAAAAATCTATCAAAGTATTATATACTTATTTTCTGAAACCATGTGTTGTTGTCTGATAGACTAATAAAAATAAAAATGTAAAATGAAATAATAATAATAACAATAATAAACTGCTACAAGCTGAATTATCTTGCCTTGCTTTCAGTATGCGCTCTAGATTTACATGACCCCAACTACAATCAAGCATCTGTAGACAAATAAATTCATCATCATAGTAATCATTGTCAATCCAAAAATGTATGTATTGTAATAAATGGACACTCAAAATAGTCCATGTATAGTGGCTTAATAAGGTTTTATGTGCAAATAATAACAATAATTATAGCCACAAGCAGCAATACAAGGGGTCTAAGCGAATCTGGCTGTTATGTCACAATGTCATTATATCCTGTAGCTATTGAATAAAAAAAAATAGGAAAGTATGACAGTCAAAATCTCCAGTCTCAGATTCTCCAAGATTCTTTGCATATTTAAATGATCAAATGATTGAATTTTGGACCATTGTTTAAAAACACACCAGGCAGTGAGTTCTTACAGTTATATTCTGTGTGTTATTTAGTGTTTGCTTTTATGTAGAAATCTGAGAATGACAAGAAGGACTGACTGAGGTACATTGACTATGTGCAGACCTTATCTCAAAAGAATCTGTCAGAAGACTATACAAATATTTTAAACTGTCCTCCAAGATAGAGATATTCTATGTTGCTTCAAGGCTAAACCAAATAAAAAGGACAAGCTTCAATCTGCAGGCCATTAACATACTGAACCAGGACACAAATTAGAAATTCTATAAATTTCAGACAAGAATTTTGCTTTGAGCCATAAATGGAAACACATGTTTCACCAAATACTTCTGCACAATGTACAAGGAATGTCATAACCTGGAAGACAAATATATGGACAATGCAATCACTGGTATGACAGACATGCTGAAATTACTTCACAAAGAAAATGGTTTACAAATAAAGGAATTTTCAATCCGTAACAGATATCTTTCATATGACAAAATTGATGCAATGTTTGTTGAGCTTAAAGGAAAACAACATGGTAGTGTTTGAGAGTATTATAAACCCCATACTGACTGTAGTGTTTGAACTTGCAGTTTATGAATCTTCATTTTAATTCAACTGAAGCAATTGTGTAACCACTGCCTTCATACAGTCTTACAACCTGGAGAATTGCATTAGTCACATAGACTCATTTTCAGAAGGAAACATTATTAAGACAATGAAAATCAGTTTGTATCCACTACAGTTATTAAGTTATTAACATGATGCATTAAAATTGGTTTACTCAAACTGGCATCGATCCTTTCAATTGATCAAATTTATATTAAAGACATTTATATTATCAAAACATCTGTGTCTGTAACTCCAGCTTATTCCAGCTTCTATGAATGAGTTGTACTAAATTGTTAGTAATGCTAAAGTATTTCTATTGACCTTTACAGACCATTATGAAGGTTCTGCCAAAATCAAAGGGCAGGTGGATACAGGGGTAAACTGGGATACAGCTAAACAGAGGACAACCCCTTTGGATAAGTACTAGAGTTGAGGTGCTCGGTTGAATATTTCACACCATACAAATGAACACTATAATAATTAGACTTCGTAAATATTTAAACAATACTGTACATATGTGAGAAATTATTTATTTTATACTATAATTTGTGTGCAGATTGCATGTTCTCGCATGTTTCCATGGGTTTACTCTAAATATTCCAGTTTACTCCCACAGTCGTGCATGCTAGGTAATTTGAAAATGCTAAATTGTCATTGACTTGTGTACCTATATATGACCCTGTGTATTAGATGAAACTTGAGTAAGACCTTGTTCCTGTCATCAACATGGCCATTGATTTTGAAAGTGACGTTATTCAATACACAATAAATATTTATTATTTTTATTATTTATATTATTTATTATTAACTTTATATTTTATTGCATTATGTCCAACTAAATATTTTAAAATACTCAGGGCCTAACAAACATATAAATAAAAATTTTAATGACGTTTACTGTTTCTTTGGTGTTTTGGTAATAGAAATGTCTGTCGTATAGCTCCTCATTGTCACCATTACACCGAAAGTGTCCCAGTCTTAAGCCAAAAAGCTGTGAAAAACAATATCACGATATTTATTTCTTTCACTCAGTATTTTTTTATTTAGTTATTGACCTGTACACATGGCCTTTTTTTCTAATAGCGGTAACTATCTGGTCTGAAAATTGCATGTCTAAAAGTTGCCAATTTTAACGTTTCTAATTATTTCCCACGTCATTTTCTAAACTTATATTTGACACTTATTTCTAAAAAAAGTAGATGAAAATATGTTAAAAATAATAAAGCTTTATATATCTACTTAAGTGTATAGGTTTATTTATTTCTTCCTCTTAGTATGAGTTATTAATTGTAGTTGATAACAATCCCCATGTGAGAAACTGGGATGGTACAGAAGCTCCACCACAACGTAAGTACGCATAACGGATGAAAGAAAATAGATACATAAATACAAAAATATCAATTTGGAGACGATTTATTGTGTTATACATGTTTGCACAATTGACCACTAGTGATTTCCAACCCCAGTACCAAGAAGTTAATAAAACCAGTATGTCATGATTGCATGCACATCTCATTAACCCATATAGTATTCGTAAAAGAACACATATAAGGGCTATGTTTACCATTGTGTAGCATCACATATGTGTTTCCCAACAGTGTGTAAATGTCTGGGTAGTGTGGAGAGCAATGTTGCCCCACACTTGCCTTATGTAGGATTATAACTATTCCGCATTCCTGGCTTTTATTTGACACATAATTTTTTTTCATGAAATGTTTACAATTGGGGAAAGATCTGGTCTCTACTTCTGCAAAGCCATGCTGTTGCAATGCTTTATGTAGTTTAGCATTGTTTTGCTGAAGATGGTGATGTTTCTACAAGTAGATCGTGTTGACACATTCTTTTTTGCATGATACTATCATTATATTGCTTATATTTCTGACTTGCACAGCAAACTGTGTCAATGAAGACGATAATTGCTGCCAGTGTTCCTGAGCCCATGCGGTGAAAAAAACATGCCGGTTTTTAATGCAGTGACACCTGAGGGCCTGAGGATCGCAAGGATCTAATATTGACATTTCCAATTCACTCAGATTTCTCCAGATTCTCTGAATATTTTTGGTGCTATTATGTCTGATATTTAAAGTATTCACTGTTTTTTGTCGAGCAACATTTTTCTGATATTGTTCTACAGTGTTTCCAAGTTTTTCACAAATTGCTGAATCTAAGCCCATTTTTGATTCTGTTTTGTTTTTAAAGTGTGTACTTGTTTTTAGTTGTAAGCAGTATTGTTAACTCGAACATGAACAGTTTAGGTGACTTCAACTCAAACACAATCTTTACTAAATGTTTGGCAGAAGAGAATATAATGAATAAACTTTAAGGATCAAATGGCACATGGTTTTAATTCCACACAAGTAAATATATATTTTGAAATAATACATATTTCAAGTATTAATACAACAATGTAGACTTGAAGACAGTGATTTTTGAGTGTATAATATTTAAATTTTTAAGAAATTGAATAAAACATTTATTGTGGTGATTAAATGTTGATAATCCAGCTTACTGACCTGTTGTACTTTCTTTTTCTCCAGAAAGGCAAAACTCAAATGTGATTACTGTTCTGTGAGATGGCTTTTGATAAAGAAGTGGATGATATTTAACCATTATAACTTTATAATATTGTAATTCAAGATGTCTGAGGACATTGTTTTAGAGTCTGTGCCAGTGGTTAAAGCCCATGTAGTTATGACAGCAGAACCATCTGTTCCTGACTTGAAAACAGAAAGGAAGATAAATCCAGACATGAACAGAACAGAAGAAAAGATCAGATCTGAGCCAGGCACACTGCCCTGGCCTGGAGACGAGGCTGATCAATTTGGCAAGATGGAAAAAATAGAATCTGACCTGAAACTAGAGCAGAGTAAAATGGATCTCGCAGGAGAGGAGGTGAGTAAGCGATCAGATAGTGGCTCTCTTCCTGGAGGAGTAAGCAGGACTGAAAGTGAGAGAGAGTTTGGTGAAAAGCATCCAGTGTGTGACACCTGCATAGAGGGAACACAGCCTGAGCTAGGAGAGAAGGTTCCACACTTGGAGATTGAGGTAGAGGAGGTGAACCGTATGCCGGCAAAAGCAGCCGGTGTCTTCAGTCCAAATGTAGGCATCCTGCGCTCCACTAGCATGCCTGATCCACCCAGGTGCAGGTCAGAAATGTGGAAGGAGGAGAACCAGTCCTTCCTTGGGCATGAAGACACACTTCCAAATGGATACTATAGTGACTATCCCAGACAGTACAAGTTGCAAATATGTAAGTAAAGATTATTTTGTTGTTTATTTGTATGTTTTGTTTCTATAACATGGTTAATAAGTAGATGCATGGACATCATGCAGCTTCCAGATTATTTATTCCGGTATTTTCTATTACTCATAGTTATATGAGGTTTCTTCCTATCGTTGTCTCAGGGAGTTTTTCATTTCCGCCATTTCCCCAGCATGGTCATTAGGGTCACCATTTATATTAATTATACAATTTATATTAAAAAACGTCACGTCTGGCTTTGAACAATTTGCAAAAGCTGCTTGAAACCATGTTGTCAGTAGAGAAATCTAATTG
Organism: Xyliphius kryptos; assembly: GCA_025769995.1. NCBI lineage: Eukaryota > Metazoa > Chordata > Actinopteri > Siluriformes > Aspredinidae > Xyliphius > Xyliphius kryptos. The sequence goes on along the minus strand of JAOUQT010000027.1, from coordinate 2,991,020 downwards.
AGTTCAATTGAATTTATCCCTGCGACCGCTGAATATTCTTTAAAATCTAAAATTCTTGAAATTCCTTAAAATTTCACACAATATAAACTGCTCCATGGGTGGGTGCTTCAGACAGATTTCTAACTTTTAAAATAAAAATAAATATCATTCCAGTGTGTTGTGTTTTGATTTCCTTCAAGGTGCATGTGCTGGGACGTACCGCGATGTGCTGAAATTAGGAGTATCCATATTCATGTCTGCTCTTATCTTCCCTGTCCTGGTCTGGGGTGGCTATGCTTTCTTACCCTTTGATGCACCACTGCTGGATAGTGCCCCCTTAAGGCTGGTCTACACACTGCGCTGTTCAGTCTTTGCAGTCGTACCCATTGTCCTCGGTAAGAAGTCTGCACAAAAAAATCTCATCTTTGCAAGACATTTCTGACAAGACGTTAAGATGTCCAGTGTTATTTTTTTTCCTTTTTTTAAACCTTGACTAATTGTTGCTGTTTTATATGTTGATGAAGAGGTCTCATGTATAGTGTCTACTAAATCTCTAAATCTCTCCTAATGTCTAGCTCAGGAGTATTGGTTTTTCAGTGCTGATTGCTCTTCACTCTTTCAGGTGTGTTGGTGCTGGGTCTGTCTCGTGTGCGCTACCATTCTCTGAATCCTCACTGTGACGGAGAGGTTGAAGAAGTGAACATCCACCGCCGCTATGTAGATGACTCTGTCTCACTGTTTCTCCTGTATTTCCTTCAGCTGGGTGTCATGGCTGCATATCTGAATCAGAACCATCTCAAACTGGTGCCTCTCCTCACGATCATCTTTGCCATTGGAAGGTAACATAATCCATCTATTCCATTAACATATGGCTTTCTGGATTCCTTACTGCAGCTGCAACCATAAAGATTATATATATATATATGTGTGTGTGTGTGTGTGTGTGTGTGTAGAGCAGTATAACTCGAGTAGTACTAAATCTTTATAATAGTTTTAATTTCCATGCATGAACAATGCACATTGCACAAATCAAACCATGAAGAGAAATGTATATAATTTTTAACTACATAAGGAAAAAAAAACAAAAAATAAACATTGGCTGTTCACAAAAATAGCAGTTGATGCATTTGTCTTTACAAACTCAAAATATCTATCTTCTTTTTTAGGATTTATCATTTCTGTCGATCACTAACCTAATATTTAGTTCAGTATAACCATGTTTTTTTTTAACTACTTCACACCTGTGCTGCACAGAGTCAACCAACTTGGATCATTTGACTACATCCCACAATTCATTTGAATTTCTTGATTCTGACAGAAAAGACATATTTGATGTCACCCAACAAGTTTTCTATCAGATTACGGTCCATGGATTGATCCCTGGTATGCGGTAAATAGGCCCAGCACCACATTAAGGGAAAAATGCCCATATCATAACGCTTTCACCACCATGATTCACTGTCTTTAGAGTGTACTGTGGCTTGAATTGAGAATTTAGGGGTTATCTGATGAATCGTCTGTGGCTCTTGGACACAAAAAAGTGCAATTTTAGTTTTGCTGGTCGATGTGTTCTATAGCTAATGGTATCCACTTCACACAGGCGTTTTCTAATCTTCACAGTACTCACAGGTAACTTGACACTGACTTTGATCATTGTGTAGCTGATCTTTGGCTGAACCTTTGCCATTCTGGCTGTTGTTTGATCCATTCAAATGGTAGTTTTCCATTTTCTTCCACCTCTCTGGTTTTGCTTTTCATTTTAAAGCATTAGAGATCATTTTAGCTGAGCAGCCTATCATTGTCTGCACTTCTTTATAAGTTGTACCCTCTCCAAATAACTTTGAAATCAACATACGCTATTCAAGAATCCATATTTCTCTGGCTTTGAAGGAGAAATGCATATATACACCATGTGCTGCTTTACTCTTAAATAAGGGCCATCTTATTCACATCCATTTCTTCATAGTGACCAACTTGTGAATTTTTTGTCATGTGGTCGTTGTCATTGGACTGCTATTTTTTTTTTTTAACACTGGTGTGTGTATGTATATATACATACATACAAGGGTTAGACAATGAAATTTAAACACCTGGTTTTAGACCACAATAATTTATTAGTATGGTGTATGGCCTCCTTTTGTGGCCAATACAGCATCAATTCGTCTTGGGAATGACACATACAAGTCTTTCACAGTGGCAGGATAGTGGCCAGGTCACTACGTGATGCTGGTGGAGGAAAACATTTCCTGACTTGCTTCTCCAAAACACCCCAAAGTGCCTCTTGATACATCACAAAGTCTTGATTTCTTGGTCACAGATGCTCTAGCAAGACGTGCACCAACAATTTGTCCTCTTTTGAACTCTGGCATGTCACCCATAATGTTGTGTGCATTGCATTACATTGGAACTCAGTTTCATTGTCTAACCCCTGTATATAATTATTAAGTGTTATATTAAAAAAAGTTTTTAAAAATCTCGACCAGCTCTTCATTTTAATACAGCAGAATTAACTATAAGACAAAGATATCCATCTTTTATTTAAGACACTTATTCTGGGATTATTCTTTTATTCTCCTTAGCTTCCTTGATATAATCCACCAGTAAGACACTGAAAAAGATGAGAAATTGAGAGTTTATTTTAATCCCATGTTCAGCACAGATGTTACCCAACAGACACTGCCCATCTATTCATTAAGAACGGATCTATGGAGAACCCAGTGCATCAGGTTTTTAGCATTAAATACAGTCAGGATTGGAGAGTTGAAATTATATCCAAGTCCATATAGATTCTGTTCCACTGCGCCTCAGCTTTTGTTTTTATAGCCAGGACGTCGATGCCTCCGGCCTGCTCTTGTAACTCTGCCCAGCTTTATGAAATGAAATGTGTGGCCTTTTGAATTAAAATGGCAGGGTCTTCTCCTGTTTCCTTGGAGCTTGCACTCGCAGGCCTGTGAATCAATTTGCTTCTCAGCTATCAATCCATATCTTGGCCACTTGCTTGCTTCTGTGAATAATCTCTGTACGAGCTAAACAGAATGTGAGCTGCCTCTATCCTTTACACTCAAGAGACAGATTCATAATATTTCAGCATTGCTATTTTCCAGTGTTTCAGTGGAATAAACACATTTTTTATATGACAAATAAGAAAGACATTGTGTTTGTCAAAGTATATCTGGTCTTTATCCGCCTCAACATGTGACATGTTGAAATCTGATCTTGAGATTTATGAGATAAGCATGCAACTTGGAAACAAGAGCGTATTTCACCTTGCTTTGAGGGTCAAAGAGAAAGCAGAGATTAAAAAAAGGAAGCATGATTAAGATCCAGCCAACGTGTTTTAGCAAAAAAAAACCTTCACAAAGACTTTCTCCCACTGCCTATGGCTTTAGCACAGCGACCAAAGAGGGTCACTGTTTAATAATGAACAGGTCGAGACCCAATGTAACGGATACATGCACCTGCTTTGTGCGCCAGTCAATTACTTAATTAAAACTCTCCCTTAGGGGAAAGCTAATACTTTCGCATAGAAGCGGAACTGGGCTGCACTCCATGTGTCGCTCCGTGTACACACAGATACAGATACATTTGTCAAAGTGTCAAAGTAGCAGACATGAAAAACATATGAAAGAAAGGAAGCATAGTTTAACCAAGTCCAGTGCTTCTAGTTTTCAAAATTAAACATCATGGCTTCTGTAGTTAATTAACTGCGGTTCATTATCCAATCACATGCATTTTTGTAAATCGTCCAGCTAACTTGTTTGAAAGTAGGTTGGGCAAAGCAAATGGTAAACGCTATATAACATCAATATTTGTGACGTTGTCCATTTAAAAATAGTAGATAGGGTATATCAGGAGTTTAAATAAATCATTGGTCAAGAGACTGATATAACCGATATCTGATATCTCCTGAAAAGTTGTCTAGAGTTGTAACACACTCTATGGTTGATTATGAATGAAGAACTGGAAGAAACGAACAACTAGGAAACAGCTAAATCAGGTTAAGGTCAGGGACAGTAAAACTCTGTCTGTTATTTAGGCAGGGCTACTTAGGACAATCACAAGCACGTAAGCAACTGATTAAGCTGCTCACTTTAACCTCCTCTTTGGAAAGGAGAAGGATGAGTATGTTGAAATGACCTCTTTGTTTAAGAGCCTGTATGTCTTCATTTCCACTCCTCCTAACCTCTCACATCACTTGCCACTCCAACACACGTCAGGCATAAGAAAGCTTCTAATCCACTGCATGGGTCTATCTGATTTGCTCCTTGACACAGGCATTCCAATTCAGCAAGGTTTATTACACTGCAAAATCAATTGCAGCCTTGACATCAAGTGTAAATCAAGGCACGATCTCAATATGCGCACACAAGGAGTGCGATAGAAAAGCTGGGTCACAGTTCACATGTTCATAAAAATCAATTTTCACACATTAGAACAATCATATCTTATTATTGTGATGACAAATCATGATCTCCAGGCAGCAGGTCACAGATGGTGATTGCTATAGGTGGTACTATAGTTTATATTATTAAATTTCCTCCAAAAATAAAAACATGACGCTCTATAATGCATTGTTAGTCAGCTATCATAATGGTTAATATTAATGCATTTATTCTAATATGTTGCTATCTCTATAGAAATTGCTTACACATGGCCTTAGTATGATGAATGCAGCAAATAAACTGATTAAACAACAATGCTGATGATATTTACAATTTTTGAAAGAAGTCTCCATTTTTTTAATCAAACATGAATTAAAGTATTGAATAAGTGTATTTTAAGATAGTATGTTTATGATCATACATGATGAATCATTATAATATTTAACGTCTATATAAAAATCGTATTACAATTTTATTACATCTCATAGCATGTTATTGAGTAACTGAGAGAAAATACGGGGAGATTCTCTTAAAAAGGCTGCAAATTTTATTATATATTATTATATGTCTTCACTAAATGCACATTTAGGTTTCTTATAGGTTCTTTACTCAGTGTATCAGAAAGGTTTTTATTCTTTAAAGAACCCTTAAAGAACATTTTACTGTGTGTGTATACTGAATTCATTTGTGTTCTTCATCCTTTTCCTTAAAGGTATGTTAAATGTAATGAATGTATGAATATATTAAAATGTATGTTATGTATTTTCTTATTGTTTAGATTGTTTCATACTAACAGGAGTTAAAACCGAAAAGTGATTTATTCAAATACATTCCAGTAGTGCTGTGCTGTGCCTTTACTGGTGCATCAGTGTGGATTGTAATGAAGTGCTGAAGAGAGATTGAGAGAGACTGAATGAAACACCTCCCCCATCTATGTGGGTCCAAAGTGTTTGTGGAGTTGGAGCTGCTAATAAACTTAATGCAGTAATCTGAGAGAGAGCTATTAATGGGAGCGGTCTTCAGCTGACATCTCAGACACCCTAATGTTGGGAAAACGTCTCCCTGACTGGACCTTAATCCATCACTGGCTCTGGCTAACCTAATTAAGGCCTGACACTTTACTTTTCTTTGATGCTCAGACACTGGACTTAGGGTGGCCAGTGCTGGCCTCATGGGCTGCTGTGTTTTAAACTCTCTAAATTGTATGATTCTGCATCTTTGCAAGACATAAGAGACTTAGAAATAATAGAGATTTAAAAATCCTATAAATATTACATTATAGTAAAATTAAATATTAAAAATAACTTAATTGTTAATGAATTGTACACTTAACTAAAGTGCTAATATTGTTTTTTAATACTCAATCATTATTATTATTATAGTGCTTGACAAAATCTATGTATATTGTTATTCCTCATAATTTGTCTGCTTCTTATCATTATAATGATTTCAATATACATATACGCAAAAAAATTCATCCCGAGCATGTTTAAATACTATTATCTAGATAATCGTCCTTTTGACCGTGGTAACACAGTTCACTTTTTAATCAGTATCAACTCAATTCAACTTCTGAGATATTGATCTGATCATTTAAGTAACAGGTGGGTTAATGATCAGTGTCAGCAATGTTTTATAGGAATGGGCCATTTTGACTCTTCTTATAAGAGTCTTATAACATATAAAATGAGTTTGATTTGTTTTGAGTGTGTTCGTGTGTCCTTTATTTATCAGGAAGATCAAACTTGTCATCAAGCTTATTTTACAAATGTGATTTACGAACCTTATCTTTCTTAGATCAGCAAAAATTATGTTGTGAACCCCAAGATGGCATCTCATGAGCAGAGCCTGTAAAAGCTGTCAATGTCAGTCAGTGAATCTAAGAGCTGAAGTCTCCTAAATCAGTTTGACTGAGTCTTGTAGAGTGCACTTCCATTAACCACTCCCTGCTGCAAATTAACTTTAATGGGCACACTCAATAGATTGAGGTGGAATGGCAGTGATTTGCGTGTGAATATCCATCTTCCGAAAATTTTAGCATTGCTGGGTAAGAACTGTGGACTTGTGGCAGTGCATAATTGCATGAATTTGTGTATGCAGGACACGGTTCATTAAGTAGAGTGATGCAAGAATGTATTTTTTTTTATCAGCAATCAACAGGGATATTTTGATAAGGCTTGACAATACAATCACATACTGTATTTATTTTTATCAATTCTACATTTTTAAGCCAGTACAAAAATATTTTATGTACCCTATCATTATTTCTTCAACAAAAATGAAATATTGTTTGTTATAAAAAGTGCTTTTTCAGTATTTTAGGTGTGTATGAATGTACTCTATAAGAAAACGTAAAGAATGTAATGCCTAAATGGATGTAAACGGCTAAACGTTTAAACGGCTGTTTAGGACAATATGGGAAGTTCTTTGTCATTGTTATCTAACCACCAAAATAATGTCTTCCAGTCTGATGTGTCCTATAAACCACTGTTCTATTTCTCCACTTTCACTGTCTCCATCATTGCCATGACCAGAAAAATTTGCCCATTTGTCCACCGGATGCATCAGCATGGAAATTTGCTTCCATCTCAAGTGCCGTAAGTGCCGGGAGTCATCTTACAAGAAACACTTACTGCATTTAGATTCGAACATGGCATTATGAAAAATTCATGCCCAGATTGTACCGTTTACATCGTCCATACAAGGTGTCAAGGAACACTCCCGTGTATGCCTTGACACAGCAAGAGTTACAGAAATTTGATTCACAGGAGCGCAGCTCTAAATCATCTAATCATCCACCCCCTGTGACTTGATCTGCAGATCATAGAACGCAGGGAATCAATGGGTGTGTATCGAGAATCACTGTGGCACTGTCTTTCCACCCTTTACTGCATTACGACTGTAATGTACTTTACGTCCCTAGGTTTGTAAGTGTATTGACTCCATTATTGGCAAAGCAATAGTGGAAAAATATAGTGAAAAAGTGGGCCAATACAGTAGTGTAACAACATAAACAATAGACAAGCAAAGAGAAGAGAACACTATAAATATCATTATATTATTATTATGAAATGAAGAGTGACCTGTAAAATACTTTGAGGTCTTTGAGTGGATATTGGAATAAACCATTGTGAGTATTATATTATAAATTCTGGCATGGTTATATGCTTCTGATTTCAGAACATATAAAAGATCGATATGTTCTGAAATTAGAACATATCCATCTGTGACAATAATGTGGTATTTAGTATAAAATGGAAAATTAAACCGGCCATTAGAGAGAACAAGCCAGTGTATTTCTAGTGCCGGTCCCAAGCCCGGGTAAATGGTGAGGGTTGCATCAGGAAGGGCATCCGGCGTAAAACATTTGCCAAAGTTAAAATGCGGGTTATTGAATGTTGCTTCAAGATTGACTTGCTGTGGCGACTCGTGATAAAAGGTAAAGGCCGAAAGAAGAAGAAGAAGAAGAGGAAGAAGAGGAAGAATCCATCCAGAGAGCGCAATAAGACAAGGAAATACTACGAATGAACAATAGCATGGATCACAGCAGGAATTAGGGAGGAGCAAACACTAGTTCCTAATTCTAAAGTCATTCCTAATGATCCTCAATAGTCTTAAGTTGGGGACAATCATCTACTGCCTCCACTTTACGTTGGTCCATCTACACCCCCTTTCTGGTCCAATGTGTTAACCCAGGAATGCCGCGGTGCACTGGGGAAACTGGCAGTTCGGCTCATTTAGGTAGAACTGGCAAGTTCTTCAATGTTGCCCCGTACCAGATCAGTCGTGGCCCGGGTTACTTAGTACCTGTGGCAAACAGGGTACTGGCTGAAATTTGGCTACTGTTTGTCAAAGACGAGGAGGAGGAACGCATGTCAGGAGAAAGAGAGAGAGAACAGGAGAGCCAGGAGTGTTGGACTGAGGGTAGCAACCCTGAATGTAGGGACGATGACAGGGAAAGGTAGAGAACTGTCTGAGACATGATGGAGAGAAGAAAGGT
>JAOUQT010000027.1:2917142-2929908 GCA_025769995.1 Xyliphius kryptos | reverse complement strand
TGTGCTAAAACTTCCTGGTAGACAGCTGCATTGACCTTGAACCTTAGAAAACACAGTGGACCAACACCAGCAGATGACATGGCTCCCCAAACCATCACTGACTGTGGAAACTTTAAACTAGACCTTAAGTGACATGGATTTTAGTGCTCTCCTCTCTTGCTCCAGAGTCTAGGACCTTGATTTCCAAAAAAAATGCAAAAATTACTTTCATCAGAGAAATTAGCTTCGGACTCTTTTGGGTTTTGTTTCATAATTCTCATCAGAGAATTTCCCCCATTGCTTGTACATGTTTTCCTACATAACTTCCTCATCTCTATTAATGCTCATGGACACAGAGCTATGTGAACAGCCATTCTCTTTAGCAATGACCTTTTGTTTATTGCCATGCTTGTGCAAGGTGTGAGTGATCATCTTTTGGACAACTGTCAAGTCAGCAGTCTTCCCTATGATTGTGGATACTACAGAATTAGACAGCGGAACAATTTAATGGCCGTTGCAGGTGTTTTGGGTTAATTAGCTGATTAGTGTGTAACACCAGATGTCTTTAATATTGAACCTTTTCACAATATTCTAATTTTCTGAGAACTTGTGTTTTTTATCAGTTGTCAGTTATAATAATCAATTCAAAGGAAATCAACACTTGAAATATATCAGTCTGTGTGTAATGGATGTGTATAATATACAAGTTTCATTATTTGAATGGAATTATGGAAATAAATCAACTTGTTCATCATATTTTAATTTTATGACCAGGACATATATATTGTGTTATGTAACCAAGAAAACTGTGTAATAATTGACATGGTGAAGGTTTTTTCTGAAAAAGATTTTTTCCCTATTCTTAGAAATCATCCTAGAATCATTATGGTGAACAAATGAATGTCACTGTAGTCACTGTGAATAGAGGCGATGTAGAATCTATAAAAGTAATTATATATTGTATAATGTGTTTTTTATTAATTATTAAAACATTGTATTTTATTGAAAATCTATGTGTGGATAAAATTATAATGGTAATAATGTTTATCATTTCCCTCAACATCACACCACATGGGATTCCCAAGTTATGAATCATTTCTGAAGTGACACATTCAATCATTTTGTCTATAACTGCCAGTAAAATATATTCCTGCTCATGCTTTGTATAGATTGTTTCCCCATGGTTAATTCGCACCAGGGCAGTACAATGATGGACTAATAATCATGGCTGATGCAAGGTCCGAGGCCTTTGGTGAGGCCAGAATTAGGCTTTGACTGGCCCCTCCTAGAGATGTCACATGCATTCCCATTCATCAGCTATATAAGGGAAAATGGCTTCCAGAATGCAGTCAGACCAAAGGAATCTATAGATCATCACATCTTGAGCACATCCAAGAGGTCAGTAGAAATTGAAAGGACCGGGGGCTTCAGTTTGAGTCAATTGACTCACCTCTACTGATGAGGGGAAGCTAAAAAGGACCTAAACAAACATAGACATTTTGGCACGTGTGGAAGGTTAAACATTGTTTAGATTTAGGATCCAGTCAAGAATGTTGTCTAGTAAAAAGAGGTTTAACCAGTTAGGTTTCAATTTCACATGGTATAATTTGCTAGCTCAAATACCAACTGTGGTTATAGTTGCCTTTGTTCATTTTTTAATTGAATCAAAGGGATAAAATGATCCAACAAACTACTGGAACTTCTAATTATGACTATTATAATGTAATTTATTAATCACTTAAATCAGTTGATTTAATGTGGAACCATTTTCTATAACTATACAGACTGGACAATAGTGCTGGCTGTGAGGGTTCTATTAATAATGAATTTGGTTATTGCAAAAGTTATTCCTTAGAAAAAAAGCTATATTTATTACTGAATCAGTGCACCATGAACCAAGTGCCGAGCCTTCTGATCCATGTAAAATCTGTCATGACTACAAAGACTGAACAACAGTGCAAAGAAAGTCACTGAACTAGTTTTTTTCAGGTGTAAATCAGCATCTAATTGGATGACAAGAACCTGCATGCGACCAAAGCAAGCCAGCATGAAAGTACCAATCAGGATTCACTTTGGCCTGGGGTCACTGCACTTTTCGGATGTCTTGTAGATGAAGACATATGTGTTGTTTGTTTTAGTTTGGGGTAAGAACATATTTCACCTCAAGGAAATGACAGGATTGCTGGAGTTATGTGTTGCAAGGCGAAACCTTCTGAAGTAAATGTGTTGCTGTTCTCCCTCTAGAGCAGGATCAGGCTTGCTCAAAACCTACATGGTAAGGCCAAAGGTGGGCAAGTTGCTGTTTGTAAGGTTCCTGATATTCTGTGAACTATTTATTAATGTCAGACTAAATGAATATTTTTTAAGTCAGAGCACAAGCGGTTGCCAGTGACTAAACGACCATTTCTCTCACTGTATCATTATTAAGCCATTTATTTATTGAGAGCTGTAAACCAAATAGCCATGTTTGCATAAGCCCCTGTGAAATTTTAGGGACATGACCTTATTCATAAATTGCATATGTTCCCTGAGGCATCTACCTAAATTACAACCGTAGATCCCTCAGTCCTCCTTATTAGGAATGTTTCTTGCTTTACCACAGCATCAGTTCCTCACACCAGATAAAATAACAAAAGGGTGTTTAATGAGAAAATTAGTCATTTATGAGAATAGTTCACTTCTGGTATCATCCACCCTCACCACCTCTGTGTAACTGAGGATTTTTTTTGTGTGTGATTTCACAGTTTAACAGCTTGACCTGTGTCTGTTGGGAGCAGCTTGCAAATCTCATGCAGATTCTGGCTGACATCAATCGAACTTCCAGCTGAGCGAGGACTGATAAGTGGCTCTGCAGAAAGATTCAATTGTTCTAGCATTGTTACATCAGTCCATTAGGGCCTGTATGCATGCATTCCCTAAACCCTTAACAGGAACTATTCATCTCACATACATACTGTCACTCACTCACTCTGACCATTGTGGTTAAGTACCATTATTAAAACAGACAGTGTTTCAAACAGGCATGCTTACACTGCTTGCTTGAGTTAGCCCTTGCACAATCATGGGGTGCTTCATTCTTTTTAAGATGTGCTCTCTTCCTAGTAACCTCATCACCCATCCTGCGCATGGTTCAAAGTTATAAGGAAAACTTGACTTGACTGTGTTGGGGTATAGCTAATCCACATTTCCTTAATAGTATTTTGTGTCAGACATGGATGAGCAAAGAAACCAGAGAATGAGGGGACTAGATCACAGAGGTAGGGGCAGTTGGAGCATTGCCAGACCAAACCCCCCACACACACATATGCCCCACCCTCCCCCATGCCTCAGTTAAAGCCTGTGCTCTCTCATGTCAGAGTGTGAGTGTTGTTGTGCTTTGATCTTCCACTGCAGAACAGGCATGGGACCACTGAGAAATATGGCCTGCTACATTTCTTTTTCTCTCTTTGCCTCTGCAGCTTCAGGGTGTTTGGTTTTTGGAGGGATCCCAGTTTCCTCCTCTAATCATGACATCATCCTGCCTGAATAGGTTAAAGATGTAAGCCAGGATATTACCCCTTCCTCACCTGGCTAGGCCTCCCAAATTAGACACAATACTTCAAGCTTCAGCTCAGACGCATTCTGCCTTGTTCGTAACAATGATGACGGCATTGCAACAAACGATTATGCACGTTCTTCGTATGTCTGCCTTATATATTTATTTCCCATGCACGTGTCTTCAGTCACATATTCTGTTTTTTAGGAATGTGTCAACACATTTATTGGTGTGTGCTCTTTCCAAGTAGCCATATGTTCTGACCTGGATGCAGAGGAAATTGAATAGTGGCAGGCAAGTTGGCTCGACAGCCTCTTCTCTTGCTGACATGATTAAAGGCTTGTTCTGATTAGAGCTGAAGTCTTGATTTTGGCCCAGGCTCCTGTCAATAGTAGTTAGGTTTCCATAATGTCCGATATGCTGCTGCTCCATAATCCCTAATCCTTAAAAAACGCTACTTCTATGAAGATTCAGCAGTCAAATATTCATGTTCTGAATTATGCATGTTTTAATGCTCTAGACAATTTGCATTGGCCTGTATTTAAAATATACTGTAGAAAATATGACCTCAGCGGTTAGCTGAAGTTTGTAAAAGATATATAGTGTTGTAAAACACTATATTTCCAAAAGTATTTGCTCACCCATCTATATTATCAGAATCAGGTGTTCTAATCACTTCCATGGCATGAATGCTTCAGCATACCAAGACATTTTGGACAATTCCATGCTCCCAAATTTGTGGGAACAGTTTGAAGCTGCCACTTCCTCTTCCAACATAACTGCGCACTAGTGCACAAAGCAAAGTCTATAAAGACATGGATGAGAGAGTCTGGTGTAGATGAACTTGACTGGCCTGCACAGAGTCCTGACGTTAACCTGATAGAAAATGCTTGGGATGAATTAGAGCCAGGCCTTTATTAGTGTGTGACCTCACAAATGGAAGAATGGTCAAAAATTCCTATAAACACACTCCTAAACCTTGTGAACAGCCTTCACAAAAGAGTTAAAGCTGTTCTAACTGCAAAGGGTGGACCGACGTTATATTGAAGCATATGGATTAGCTTATATGTGAGTTAGGGCAGGTGAGCAAATACTTTTGGAAATATAGTGTATGTTAATTATACAGTATATGCATTATTACTCTAGAATCACACAAATATTCCACAATGACATGAAAATCTTTCATTGGTCAGATTTGCTATTACATTATTTTCTTAAATTGTAATATGTCATCATTTCTACAGTAAGACATACAAACACGCTTAACTTGAATGATACCTCAAAGAAAATTGAGCAATTGTTTTAAGTTCTTTGTTAGAAGATGTTTATTTAGTAGCTTTTTTATAGAAGTCTCCCATGTCAGAATGTTTAAAATGCAGATGTAAAGCATTAACAACATTAAGTTTTCTGATGTAGGTGTACCGCTAGTGTAAGTTTATTTAGAATAACATAGGGCTCTTATTTTAGTAATAATGATAACAAAATAGACTGTTCCATAAACCATCTATCCACACCAGACACAGTTCGATGTAGGAGCCCATAAGAACCATATTTCTAATAATGGAATGGAACTGGAGAAAAGGAAGCATATGTAGGAGAGCTGAGAACTGATGGATGGTTACAGTGAAAGCATCCATAAAACAGAAGTGTACATGTTTTTCCCATCAAATGTTTTTCCCTGGGATTTTATGTCACTTTGTAAAATCTTTTTAAACTTTCCTCATTGCAGTCCCTACAGGTAGCAGAGAGTGATGCAGCTCTACAAGCACAGTGTGATTTGTGCATGTGTGTTAAATGTATTCAGCTGTGTTCTTCTTCTCTTGTTTCTAGTACAGTGAATAATGCGACTTTCACTTACACAAAATCAGTTTCTTCAGAATGATATCACAGAACGTTTTAATGGATGTGACTATTTTGTTGGTTCCGCAGAAAAAATATTTCCCTCATCATTAGTGTTACTATGTTAGTTACTGTGTTAGTAATGTGGACTGTAATTTTTAATGGAAATTTTTTTGTTTTGTTCTAGAATGGTTCTTTGCAATATGTTGATGCAAATGTTTCTTCACCCAATATTTGCTCTAGAGAATTTCTTCCAGTACCTTTCATTTAAAAGTAGTGTTTTAGAATGTACTACACTTGTTAAATTTATTTCCGGAGGATTGAAATGGTTCTCTAAAAAACCATCATACATTTTGTATGCAATTGCATTAAGTGACGTTAGTGGCATGAACAAAGCTTGAACTTTCAAATAAACTTCTCATATCATGCCACATTAAACAATTAGAACTACACAAGTAAAATAAAACAAACATACATATCTATACATAGGTTCCAGTATTTAAAGTAATTTCTCTCAAGTGAATCTATGTACAAAAAATGTAAATGTGGCACCCTGTAAACTGTAATTGATACTGTACTATATGAGCAGCCCCCCTCGTCTGTTTTCAGATTTGCACGGTGGAGTAAGTGGTGCCTGGTTCTTGGTGAAGGCAAAGGTAAACTAGTCAGGAGGAATTTAATTCTTTACAGCCTGCTGTTCACAGTTTGTATGGCGTAGACAGCTGGGCGCCCCACTATAGTTTAGATCAGAGGCCTTGATAACCTGGCTTGTGATTTATGGACAGAGTGGCCCTCTGCAATCACCTAATGAGGTGAAGTAGATTGTTTACATGTTTATTAAATACCCAGAACCAGCTGCAACTGGCGCAGGCATTTGTCATCAGGTCTATCTGTCAAGAATTTTTTTTTGTAAATGCCAATATCCGCTTAAAATGTTGCTTTAGTTCCTTTATAACTATGCAACTGGAGCTACTTTAGATGTTTGCTTCAATATAATAATTCAAACACACCAGAATTTTTTTTTTGTATTCATAGGAGAAAAAGTGATAGAATTACTACTACCGTATCCCATAATTGCCACGAGGTCCTGTAGCCTTGCTAATTGTCACTGTATCTGTGCTACGCTAACATAGAACTTTTGTTTTTAGGTATTTGAATTATTGCCTCATTATTATATAAACCATCAAAGCTTCTATGGACAACAGTCTTGTTTGTGGATTCTACTTGTAATAATCCCTGTGCCGTCAAGCGTGATTATTTTAAGATTAATATCCATTATTGCAATAGGAACAATAGTGATAGAAGAATTTAATGTTTCTGGCTATGTATTCCTGAAAAACATGAAAAAAGAGGTGCATCTTGAAATATTTAATAAAAAGAGGACGTTTTTGCTCGTTTTTATTGTGGTATTTACACATTTAAATCTCCTGCTGAACTTGTATGTTTTCCACATCCTGATTCAAATACTTTTACTATTCTCATTACAAGAGGTCATGGAAAGTTGCCTCACTAGAAGCATGTCTGCCTCTGGGCCTTTTTGTCTGACACTACTGGCTGGATCTCACATGATACTGTACTTACTGCCAGGCCCTTAGGCTTCAGTTACAGGGACTTAAACATTTAGAAGCTTCTAGTCGACCAACATAAACAAGCTACCTGCAATACCTCTCTTTCCCAACCATCCACTATTTTTTTAGGTAAGGATGCTTGCAGAAGAAAAGCACTCGGTCAAAATTAGATCTTGTAATCCTGGCTATTCTTGCACTTTTAAAAGTGTGAAGAGGGACAAGTGTGGTAATTTCTTTCACTGCTCTAGCGACAGGCGGGGTTAAGGAATGCACCGTAGCTGATATACACTTACCCTCAACTCATGATTTTGTAGAAACAACAAAATATAAATAAATGACAATAATGACAAAAAAGAATCTCACTTAGTTCAGATCTCCAGTTCTAAACCCAAAACCTACTCAAAACCTGAGAAAGATTCACTGCAAGAAAAAATAATGAAAGATGTTAATGTACACCAGAGCTCACATCCCATTTTTAAAGCTTGGCCTTGTAAAACCTTCCCACACCAATTCCTCCTTCCATCCGAGCTACATAATTGTCAGTATGCTTTAAAGCAACAGAAAGCAGCAGGCACCCAGAACTTGTTTTGCAACAAGCCAGAAGTGTTGGCCAATGATCTTTCACTCCAGGAAATGTGGTCTGTGGTTTTTTGTCTTAAATATAAGAAGTACAGGTCTCATATATATATTTTTTTCAGTTTTAGATTTCCATGTTGCTTGCAATCATAGATATATTTTTCATTTTGTTTTATGGCATATAGTGAATGACCTTACCCAGGTCAACTTATAAAATTGCTATTCGTGGTGATAGAAATAGGCACGTACTCTCATTACAATCATTTAAAACTTTACATTCAGTTTAATTATTAAAATACAATTTCATATTACTTTGGCTACATTTATGTTTACACAGTTTAAATATAAATAATAATGTTTTATTAATTTCATTTGAAAGACTAAAATTCCAATACTGTATTGCATGATAATGTAGTCTATATTTATCTCCTATACTGCAGTCTATAAGTAATGCTCAATGCTCTGATATAACTGACTGTGATGCTAAAAATGTATGAATTAGCATGAGCTGGCTAACAAAACTAGCAAGCTACCGAAATCATAACAACAATTAACTAACTTAACTAGCCAAAACACCTTATCATTCTTATAATCAAAATGTCTTCATAAATTAATATATGGACAGGCTAAAAACATTTAGGACAGTCTTAGATTGAAAAACAAATTCAGGTGTTACTCTAATATATATTTTTCACATGATGAGGCTTCGTTAGATATTGTTTTCAGTAATACCTAAGATCAGTGGGTAGAGTACTTTGCTGCAAAAATCCCAGAGCAGTAGTAACTGGGGTTTGTCTCCAGGAGGTTGCAACAGCTGGCAAGAGATTGGGATGCTCAGTCAGGTTTTTATATGGCATGGACATATATGCTAGCTATATATTATACTGGGTATTCTGCTGCTGCAGCCCATGTACTATAAGGTTTGATATGTTGTGCATTTAGAGATAGTATTCTGCATTCTTTGGTTGTATTGAGTGGTTATTTGAGTTATTGTTGCCTGACTATCATCTCAAACCAGTCTATCCATTCTCCACTGACCTATCACGAAGGCATTTTGGTGCACGCAACTTCTGCTCACGGGATAATGTATATATTTTTTGTAACTCAGGTTTTCTGAATTCTATCCAGAAAAACATGTAATTAGGGAAAGAAATCACACTATAACTAAAATTTAAAAAGGAAAAAAGCATAAGTTGGGGTTTGAAAAATAATTTTTGTGCTTGTCAAGGGTATAAAAACTTTAAAGGTATAAACCGGAAATGGATGTGTGCAGCAGGTATAATAGAAGTGTTGGGTAATGCAACAAATCAGCCTTCTAAATGTGTTATAAGGTCAGCCTTTGTTGCATTAATGGCAATTCTTTCCCTTTTCTAGACATGTACAAAAAAAGCAAGATTGGCAAAAAAACAGTGGCAAAGCTCCAACGTTTCCATCATCTAAACATCATCTATTGAAATAAGCCAGAACGTCTCAACCCCACCGACCATCATGCACGGGTGCAGTACACACTTCAGATTTTAAACCATCTCCACACAATGGCCATGTCCAGAATATGCCCTTTGGGACAAACCTAAGTCCTGGCTTGCCGTCTCCAGCCAGCAAGACGTGGAAGGCCAGCCGCCACTTCTGACAAGTCCCCGTGCCGGCAAATCACTCATTTTCATACAACCACCACCCGCTCCCCTTCCTGCACAAGGCTGGATGTGCGAGTCACCCGTCTGCCCACTATTGTGTGCTAATTTTAGGCCCCATTATTCGGCCATAACAAATGAGCAGCAAGGTACTCACTTTCACATTAATACTTTGCACCCTGAGGGGAAGTTCCCTTTGCAATGGATCAAAGGTCCCTACTATTGTAAGGCGCTTCCTCTTTTTCCTTTTTTAGCTCCTGGGGTTTGTTGTTTTTTCTCGCCCAAACCCCCCTCCCTATACTGCTGACCCCCCTTTGGCTGGACAGGGTGACAGTCAGGCGTGAGAAGATGACCTTTAACTGTGGCTGTACAGGAAACAGGTATGATATTTAGTTATTATCCTAGAGGATGACAGTGAAATGTATTTCTGTCTATTGTCTGCACTAAGAATATAAAAATAGAATAGTATGTAAAAATAGAGTCATATTTTTATTAAAAGTATAAGCATAGTTAATTACCCTCTGCAACATTGCATACCATTAACTACTATTAAGCACCTTGAGATTTGAATTTGAGTTATTCTGCACTTTATTGGTTCAGTTTTTTTGATAATTATAATTTGCATTTTCTGGCAAAGGATGTCGAAAGTTATCATGGGATGACATGAATGATGGTGAATTTCCGTGCATGCTGAAAGCTTATCACTGGCTGCATGCTCACACAGACTTATCCCAGTGAAAGGGCCTGACAAGGTGAAATGATTAAATGCCAAGCATCTTTTATCTACAATGAAGCTAATACCATATACAGTAGTGTGCAAAAAGTCTTAAGTGTCCTATTATTTTTAAATATAAAACGTATAGATGCTGATGCTTTTATGAATTGCCAAAACAGATTTCTATCGTTCCGAACAATAAAAACATACAAAAATATTACTCAGTAAAGAATGAAATATATTACAATAGATAACGAATGTAAAAAAAAGAGAGAGAGGTACTTTGGTATTTTGATTATCCAAAATCTGATCTTTATATAACCCGTGTAGTCACGTTGACATTACAAATGAGCCCTGTGCAAGACATTGCACATAAACACAAACCTTAAAAAAGACTACACAACAGGTAAAGATTTACACATGTGGATAAATACAGTTGTGCTTTAACAAGAATAAACATTTATAACCAACATTAACACGGGAGGAACAAACATGCAAGCGCCACACAGAAATTTTCCAGTTCACCTCAACAGGGTATTCAACCTGGATCCTTCTTGCTTTGAGGCAATAGGACTTACCACTGCTCCACTGTGCCGCCAAAAATCTAATTTATAAAGATATAAAATTAATTTAAATTCCTTGTGTTACCACATTCAATGTGGAAGGTGCATTAAAAAACTGAGATTCCTTTTCAAGATCAGACCATACAGCTATGATATCCACTGTTATATAGCTACTATAGCGTAATATATACAGAGAACTGTTGTTGGTAAAAAAAAATTCTGAAAAATATGAAGGAAGCATATTCATAAGGTTACTACTTATAATTCTTCATAAATAGCACCTGTTTTATGAGAAAAAAAAAACTAATCTGAAATTTATTCAGTTTATTTCTTTTTACTATTTAACTGCCTCCGTATTCTATATAACAGATCACAATCTCCTAATGTACCCACTGTTTATTTTTTTTTTTAAGTCCTATAACTTTCACTGGTCAGTATCATTTCCTGTGGTGTCAGACAGGGATTACCAAGCCAGGCAGTTTTTGGCTTAGCTTAGAATATCTACCCGCAGCTAGCAATCTTGAATGGCGGTTTGGCTGTGTAGCCATAATGAAACACTACATGTCTAAGCGCACACTCAATGACATCAGTTCCAGAGCTGCTAAACTTAAGGACATGATTAGTTTTTCAGTTCTGTCCCGTCTGTTTCATATGCACATACGAACTTGCTGCACGCTCGAGGGAATTTGTTTTTAACCCGAGTGCTTACAGTAGGCTCATATCTTGTCCTTGAACCTGAGCCTGCCTGCAAATTTAATAAGGTTAAATTAGACCGTTATGCTTTAAATATATTGGTCTAATGAGCAAAGAAGCTTACTGGCGGTACAAACATCATGATCTGTTTAGGGCAGCCCTTTCAAGTGGTTGCCTCACCCTCATTTAGGCTTTTGTTGTGCAATGACAGAACATAAACATGCGAATATAAACCTGGCTAATGAGGGATGTCACAAAAGGCTCATGCTCTGAGCGATTTTACCAGATCTTTACAAACGCAGGCTTTCAGGCTTATAAAAATCTTTAAATGGAGAAATGCAGAAAAGGGTACTGTGTGACTTGAGAAGAAAGTGAATCTGAATTTCACATGTTATGTGAACATGGCTGTGGGTGTATGTGGTTTTATCTGTGTACGTGTGTGTGTGTGTGTGTGTGTGTGAGAGAGAGAGAGAGAAAATGTTTTCAGATCACTACTTAGATAAAAAAATTAAGGCTTTTGGGTACTGCTACAAAAGGAAGCCTCAGGGAGTCATCATGTCTTAGTTAGCTTCTGGACTTCCCTTTTCCTTTTGCTGCTATGGCTAGTCTTCTCGTAGTCCCTGTTTGTCCTCTTCTCTCTTACTCTACTCTAACACATGCCATACTTCATTAACTGCTATATTACAATGATCATACCTAATATTTTTCTTATTTTCTGCAGAGCTGCACATGCTACTCTCGAGAGAGTGCTTAATCTGACCTCGTCTCCTACATTTTCCTGAACCACCCTCATAGTCTGTTTCCGGTGGGAGCTGACATCACTTAGAATGACCAGTTCTTGCTGAGGATGGACATATGGATTTGTTTCCTCTTCACACACCGTCACTATATCTCAGAATTTTTTTATAAACCATGTTAAATCACCCAGATACAAAATATTATACAACATAATGAAGACGAGAATCACTTCTGAGACTGGTTCTGAGGATACTTCCTCTTACCAACTCGGGAAGTTTTTTCTTTGCCACTACTACAAAACAGCCAGAACATTACATAATGATTGAATTTGGAATTAGCTTCTGCTTTGCTACAATGTTTATTGCAATAAAAAATTGTTGAAATAAAATTATATCGAAATTAATTTAATTGAAATTCTGCAGAATGAAAGTGTGCAGAAAGTGAAAGTGTATTAAAACCTACCAGATAGTTGACATATAAATTTACCTCTGTAAGCGATTTCGTCAGATCTTTAAAAATGCAGGATTTCAGCATGTGGCATCAGAAAGTGAATGGCTATGTGTTTGTTTAATTACACTAGAGAATTAGAGAGAGGAGAGAATCATTCTGTAAAACTGTATCTGTAGGCCATGACTTAGTAATTACAGAAAACCGAAGGTGAAATTAACTCTACGTCCTGATTAAAGATTGGACATGTTTAGTGGTCAGATTCTGCATGAGATGTTTAAATAATTGTGTTATTACAAGTGTGTCATCTGCCTTCATGTAGAAACTACCATTTTTTGCCACTGCATCCCCACTTTACAGAATACTGGTCCGGGTTCTTGGTTGTGAATATTTGCCCTTCTAGGAACCTCTGTTCTCTGTTAGTGTGCATGTATATATATATATATATATATATATATATATATATATATATATATATATAT
>JAOUQT010000027.1:2891898-2912732 GCA_025769995.1 Xyliphius kryptos | reverse complement strand
AAAAATAGATTTGTCTTTTTTATTTTGATGGAAATTGGCCAAGTGACTCATTTGTTGAGTAGAGCCAATTAGTGAATGGCTTACAATTTACTAACCTCACATTATATACATTGCATATGACGTAAAGGCTTGGAAGGATTTTTTCCCTTTGCATCACATTGAAATTTTTTGAACATCATTTACAGTGAACATCTGTAAATGAACATGTGACAGGTGGCATATGTTTACTGATTAAGGGCCCCCAGTTGGAAATTACATCATAATCAGCTCTCATATAAAGTGTTGATCTGTCAGTTGGAACCCCCGAGGTGTGGAGTCAGTGTTGTAGCAACAGCCACACTTATTGGCTGTTCCAGAACCATTGTATTACAGGTATAACAAGAATAAAATAAATTATCAACAAACATACTGTACAATAACATTTACACACGTAGCACTGAACATGTATGGTTTATTCGAGTAAACAAGGTGAACTGGCAGACCTGATGCAATGGACTTGGGTTCCTGAGGTCTGCATTCTTTAATTAAACAAATGCGGACCAACCTGCTATTAGTCAGGTGTTTCCAATACAGTGATTCTTCAGTGTAAAGTGGAAATGACACACTTTAATCTCAAGAACTGTTTGAGCAAAATCATTTTGTTTTATTCTTGCTACATCTTTGACTTCATGTGGTATATATAGTTTCTCATAATACACTTACATTATATAAATATATGGATACATATAATAATAGTCCACGATCTTTAAACATTCCTAGCTTCAGAAGCTACCATTTAACTCCTTTAAAAAAATGCTCAAATAGTTCAATTTGAAAAGAGCATCCAGAATTCCTAGAATAGGAAACCTGGCTTGGATTTAACAGATGGAAAAAGCCCATGGCAGCCAAACTGGTGTATAAATGTTAGTATGGCAGGCGGAAATCTAATTGCATGCATGCTTTTTGAAAACACAATGGCGCTCTATAACATATTAGGAGGCAGCAAAGCAGACGTCCATTTAGACCTTGAGCATGTGGCTTGTGAATTGCTCTTCGTTTCTTTCATTATATCTGGATGCTAATGGAACCTGTGTTGCATGGCTGACATGCTGGGTTGGGTTTTTTTTTTTTTTTCTTTTTTTCCCCAGCTTGTTTGTGTGCAAGGCAAGCCATTTTTCATTATCAAAAGTGAGTTGGGAAACACTAAGTGGCAGTTTTATTGTCCAAGAAACCACATTATCATGAGATCTTGTGGGGAACATGTGCCTCACACATCAAATTTGTGGTGAACAGATATCAGGCTGTGTCAATTTAGTGAAAAAGGGTTAATGGTTGAATTAAAGTAATCACTTACAGTCAAGGTACCGATTATCTGGATTATCTACAGTAGATTGTTGCAATGTGTCTAATGCATACTGTACATATGTGAATTCATATACATACATACATACATCATGGGTCATACAATGTGTTTGGCTTTTTTTTGTTTGCTTTACTCAGTGCCTCAGGTATAAGTGATGCCAGCGTCGATGCATTTATGGTACAACAGAGCTGCTTTCACTGTCCCATTGTTCACTAATTGATTCCAATCATCTACTTCAGGCATTCATGCAGGTCTTTGTGGGCTAGTTTTACCCAGCTTTCCATGCGGCACAACTTCCATTATCCAGCTGAAATAAAAGCTATCGGCAGAAGACACACTTTGGCCTGTAGTTGTGTGTTTGTTATAAATTTGTAACTTTGATCTTTGAGAAAGTGAAAGAAAAAGGAAGAGAGAGAGTGAAAGTGGGGGTGAAGATTGATTTTAGATGGGGTGTGGGATGATATAGATTATGGCACATAAAAGGTTATTCCAGGTTGTGAATAGAAGAGAATATTGAAGCATTCACTATCAAGAAGGTCTTATGTGTGTGTCTATTGGAGGAAGAGCTTCACAGGACGATGGAAAGAAAGCCGTGAGTGCCAGTTCTCTGATTACTCCCCCCTCGCTTTCACCCACTCATCGCCTTGGCCCTGTGAAGCTCGGCTTCAATACAACACTTTACTCACCCTCAGCACTGCGTTCTACAATCCCGGACTAAATAGTCTGTGCAAAAAAAAAGGAAAGCACAGTGAACCTAAGTGACCTGGAGTAAGAACAGTACTGAATGGTCTATGCTGCCACATTGTGATCCGTTGAAGATTATTTGTACTGCATCTCTTAAGTGTCTCTCTCAGTCTCTGCACTTTCTTGTTTTATCTACTCTGCTTATACTGGAGGTTTGTAGACTGGATGGAAGCTATTTTAAAAACATGCTGATGCCACTTTAATGTGAGATCCATATAATGCACGTGAAGGATTTAGTTTGCTCATATGCAGAGTGGACATTTATAGACAGTGTGTCCATTTCATTAGTGAGAAACAGTCCATTCTTTTTCTGCAGCAAGGTCTTAACCTCTATTTTGTTACTGAACATATTCTGAGCATTGAGAAAAGCCCAGCAATAAAGACAATACCATGACAAAAGCTGGCAGCTTAAAACCAGGCTGCAGTAGTACTATAGCAAACAGTAGATCAAGGCAATGTAGCTGTTTTAGAAAGACAGAAATAAACCTTGTGTGACTGAATAGACTAATGTTTGCTGTGAGAGTGAAGTGGCATTGCATTACATTAAAATAAAAAAAACAAATAATATAATAAAATTCTCATGTAAATAAAGACAGGATTCATATCTGCAATAGTTAGTCAAAAAGTATCACCTGCTATTCAATACATTTTGCACATCTGTCAACAAGATTACCTATTTACTCATTAAAATTATTTAGGCTGATCTGTGAGCTACAAATACACCTCTGTCTTTACTGCTTCATTAGACATGAATCCTCATCCTCGTTTTCAGTGTCAGTCATATATCGAAATGAATCAGTTCTGGACAGCCGTCAGGCTCCTTCCTAATGGCTGACTCTTGTGATCTCCAATGAATTACTCTATTAATTTACACAAACTTTAATAAATTAAGACAAAAAGTCACAGAAAACAACAAACAATCACTGCACACTGCTCTGCTTTTGTGCAAAGCATTAGTGAGGCAGCCATTTTCTATTGCACCGCAGTCACAGAAGCAATGATGTAACATGTTCAACCATGCACAGCAGTGACTCGAGAGATTGCAGTATAGAAAGCACTAATAAGAAATTTTATTATAACCGGAGCACAAACATTTTACATCTCATGCTTCTTTATCTGGACCATTGAGATGTAGCATTTTTATTCATTTTCAGATGTAAATGTTTTTCACAGTGGCACAGTGGATAGTGCTGTTCCCACAGCAAGAAGATCCCAGGATGGGGAAACTGGAACTTTCTGTGTTGTTTGCATATTCTCCTCGTTTTCGTGTGGGTTTTCTCCGTGTGCTCTGGTTTCCTCTGGCGACATGCATTATAGGTTAATTGGTGACTCTAAATTTCCTATTAGTGTGTAAATGTGTGTGTAATTGTGTGTTCTGGCGTCTTGTCTAGGGTTGTTCCTACCGTCGTGCCAGAGTTGCCTGCTGGGCACCATCTTTTCCACAACCCTAAAACTAGGATTAAGTGGGTATAGAAAATGATTGAATGACTGTTTATACACATATATGGTTTTACTTTTAAAGAATTATATTATTTACATGATGTCACATGAATTCAGGTGAAAATTCCAGGTCACATTCCAGGTGAAATCTACCGTATGTATGTCTACAGGACAAATCAGGATTCCAATAATCTGGTATCTCTCTCTTTCTTTCTTTTTTTTCTTTCTTTCTTTATGAGCTCAAAATACCCATGTGGGCACATTAGCTATTCAGAAAGATATACAAACATGTACACCCCCCACACACAGTCACCTCTATGAACATGTCAAGCACAACAGTCAGATATCTAACAATTCTGAAGTGTAAATACATTTAGGAATGTAATTCATGGTGGATCATGTAACATTTAAATACTAGGATGGTCAAATTAGGTGTTATTTTTAATGAATGAATCACAGAAAAAATAACAAGATTTTTCAGTTAGATTAATCACCTTACGTTTTGTACTATGACCCATTGCATGTTATACTAACACTTCCAGTTACTATAACATAAAGAAGGCAAGTGAAAATACTTGAGTGTAAGACATCGTGTGAAATATTCTGCTCTCAATTGCTTTTTTACATTGATAGCTCTGTAATAGCATGTTGCTTTGTCTGCCTGTTTAGTTTTACTTCGCCAAGTGTGAATGTCAAGCCTGAGATCACATCAACACAACGCACATAGCAGCGAATCCAGATGTCCACAGCAGCACAGACAGCGTTAATACTTGTATCCTACGAGCCATATTATAGCAGTTTAAAAATGCAAGCTAAGCAAATCTACATGTCACTGATTTGCACTGTACATTTTAGTTACTTTTACACCAAAAATGTATTTATGTGATTAATCATGATTAATTAATCACAGTTCTTGTAATTAACTAGTTAACTATTGCTTGACAGAACTAATTAATATATAAATCCAGTCCGATCTAAAAATAGAAAGTGAAAATGTTTACTGTTACTATAATCTGATAATCTGTCTCAATCCCTGAACCATAAACATGATTTTCTTTACTCCATCCTTTAGTTTATAAACCTTGACTCTTTGTCAATATTTGTAGGCTTTAAAGATTTTAACTGCGGACAGTAATTTACAGTATTGCTGTAATTCATTCCTCCTGCATCAGCAAATATGCAAAAAGGCTAAAGAGCGTTTGCCAATTACATTTCATAGCAACCATTTTTGTTTTGTAGTTATAGTTTATTTGCATTAGTTTTACTGAAAAAATAAAAATTATACTGTTAAATATTTATCAAGATGAAAACTGAAACAAATACGACTAGGGCCCAAGTAGCACACCATTTAATAGGCACATAATAACTCCTCAGCAATTTGTACTTTTGTCATTCATTTCTAAATCGTGAATGAATTAATACTGCAGCTCTCCTGTGATCATTGATTATCTGTTTGCTCTTATTTAGAGATGTTATACTTACCAGCAACTCGAATAATCAACTCCAATTATCTGAAATATTAATTTTCCTTCAGATCAGATCAAACTTAATAGCACAAAAGGAAAATGGTGGATAATTAATTATGGCAGCTTGAAAACCCTCACTGTTGAAATGAACTTTCTTTGACCTAAAAACTCAGAAACATGATGGTTTTTGTGCAGTTGAACTCATTACTTTACTGTAATGCCACCTAGTGGTTAACATTTGTCCTGTGTTTCCTTGCACCTTTGTGGGTTTCTTCCAGGAGCCCCAGTTCAAAATAAGAGATGGGAAGGTGAAAATGAGTGGATTACTGAAAAATACTGTATATACAAATATTATCTAAGTTACAAATTTGTTATATAGCAGGTTTTTATTCTAAGCTTATTTAATAAATCCAATTCCCATTTAGTTACAATTAATGCACAAACACTTGTACAATGATGGATAAGGTAATAAAATAATGTTTTTTTAAAAACTGTTGCACTTTTACAGTTATAGAACTGCACGACTATCAATATTGTTCTACTGTAGTAAACGTTAACACCACACCAACCCACTGCGCCATCGTTCCACCCTGGCTAATATTATGTATATGAGTAATATCTTTGATGTTGACTATTACCTTGTAAAATCAGTGATTAGTATGTTCAGTATTATAGATGTTAACAAGTACTGTGTCTGGATATTGTCTGAATTAAAGTCAGTTAGAAAGTCATTAAATCTTTTAGAAAAGCAACTTCTCACTCTGTTTACAGTGCACACGCCATGTTTATTTGATATCACTATATACTGTAGCTAGAGAGAAGGAATTGGATATAAGTTATTTTAATTAAATGGGTGTACTCTGTTTGATTAGTTGAAGTCAGGGAAGAACTGTGCAAGAACCCTTACCTTGAATGCATCATTATTCATGCTTTATTAATATTGTTATCATTAAACAAATTACTATGTTATTGAATCATATGCATATGAATGTATTGTGCAAGCTTTTGATTTTTTAGGGTTGCTTGTTCTCCCCATGTCCATATGGGATTTCTCCTAATGTTCCGGTTTCCTTGCACGGTCCAAAGACATTGGTTTCTCTAAACTGCCCTTAGTGTGTGAGTGAGTCTGTGAGTGAATGAGAGACTGAGTGGGTGTGAGAAAGCGAGAGTGTGTGCCCTATGATGTGCGATGACATGCGTTAACTAATGTCTCTAAATTACCCTTATAGTCAACCTAAGTAAGTGAGTGAATAAGTGTGTGTGCCCTATGATGAGTGGTGCCCTGTCTATTGTTATTCCAACCTTGAACCCAGTTCTGGCAGCTATTTAGGGTATAGAATATTAATGAATGTACATGAGGTTGTGTTTAGAAGTAAATTTATTTACAATTATAATTCAAAATTAATTGATCATTTTAATTGAAATAAGCATTGGTAAAATTCTATGCTAAGACAATAATAAAAATGTGCATATTTTTAATAGTACATCCAATAGTACACAAAGATTTATTTTCTTCCAAATAATTTTTTTAATCTGTTGAATCGATTCAATCGACAAAATAGTTGTCTTATGGGTGTCGTAATTTGGCTTCACAAATTGCCCCCTTATTTATGAAAATCTGTCACTTTGTAGTGTTAAAGAGGCATAAAACGCCACCTTGCATGCTATTAAAGCACGTTTGTAAAGATTGAATATCTCCACTTCTCTAGTGTAAGATAGGACCAATGTAATACAACATGGATGTGATTTATACAAAATATGTCTCTTTGATCTGGAAAATCAAAGCTCAGTCTCTTGTTTTCGTACGGAATAAAACGGAAAACTGCAATCAGTTTCAGAAAATGGTTCCACTAAACCACTAAAACTGTTTTCCGCCGCACCAACCACTAAAGCAAATGCTAATCGTTTAGAATCTGACCCCGGCAATCATCGGTCACCCAGGGCTGCTTCATGTGTCATTACTGGGAATGAGGAGGACATTTAAAAAAAAAAAAAAAAAAAAAAAAAGAAAGAAATTGGTGAAAATGATTTCATTCTTAAACACTTCATAATGCAGAGCTTGTCAGGCTGGTTAGAAAACATGTCATTTCCATTTATCCAACAGACACATATGAGTTCTATCGTTTTATGTTTCTGTCTTTTATGTTGCACTGAATCAAGCTTTTTTTAAATAAAAAAATAATAAAATGCATCAATAATATGGAACAGAACAGTAGACAAAAGTCAAACATGAGAACACACTTTACACTTTACTGTTCTCCATATTATTTATTCATGTTTACCAATAGAAACAGAGCATATGTTTGAAATTTCAACATACTCACACAAATAATATACCTACATGCACGTTCCATGATTAAATGTAAAGGGTGATTTACTCGAAAGAGGCAACGAATATTCTGTTGCAAATCCAGTTAGGATAAAGCTATCTAAACCAAACGAAAATAAGCTACATACTTTGGTGTATGTGTAATTGATAGCATGGAACCTGATCTTTCTGAACCTTTAAAAAGTTTCTCAGTAGAGAAGAAGATAAAGGCATTAAACAAGTTTATAATCAATAAAATAATCAATAAAAAAGTTCTCTAAGAGTTCTCTAAGGGATTAAAACTTTTCTAATAGACGGACCAAGGTATGTTTGATCGAGTGTATTAAATAAAAATGTACACTATTATATAATAATATTCAGGGCCTCTTTCAAGTAAATCTCAATGTACTATCATTTGCATATGATCACATATTACTTACATAATAACATAAAAATTAAATGTAGTTTTTATGCAATTTCTTGGAATTTTAACAAACAAAAATAAATAAAAAACACCATTTGTACAAAATTACAAAATTATTACCGTAGCCTACATCTAACCCAAATATTTAACTATGTAAATAAAAAGACAGCATTTAGGGTTTATTCCTATTTCCTATTCTTAATATAACCAGCCAAATGTCCTCACAAGGTTTATATCCTTCTACTAACAAAGCGATTAATTCTTTACTACACGCAAACATCATTAAACAAAGTAATCAAATGGAAATCTACAGACTTAAAAAAAAAAGCAAATATGTGGTTCAACCAATCGGTGCCTGGTTTAATCAGTCACGCATATTCTCCCACATGTTGTTCCCACTAACACATAAAAACACATACACACACCATGTGTTGAATATAAGGCACAAATTAAAGTCATGTTTCAAATTTAAGTCACAATCAGCAGCCTCTTTGAATCCAACGACTCAACTTTTACCTGCGCCTTCATGAATTTATCCTGACCAACATTTGTTATGCCAGCTCAGACCTGAGAGCGCCTCTTGTGTAGCTTGAGTGAGCTGTTTGACTCAGCATGCCATATATTTCCACTGTAATAAGCAGGCTAAAGAGCAGAGACTTCCATATGCAACTGTTTAACGGCGAGGAGTTCTCCATTATATTTTTTCTTCTTTTGTTTTCTTTTTTTTCAGGCAGGCTACTTACTGACACCGGGAAACATCTGTTGGGTGAAAATAGTGACTGATGACTGAAATTATACGCACGTTGAATGCTTTTGCAGTGCTTTGAAGACCACAATAATATGTGAGTAAAACACTCGGTGTCTGCACTCCGGCTACTCAGAAAGGTCGAGGAGCCTAGCTGTGCTCGAAGCCACCTAAACCGAGAGATATACTTTCTCTCTTTCCTTCCTTCTTTCTTTCTTTCTTTTTTCTTTCTTTCTTTCTTTTTTTAAGATGTTATTGATCCCAAAGGAATTTGCATATAAGCTATTTAATTTTTATGTTATTATGTATGTAATATGTGATCAAAACACACTTTCTTTCTTTCTTCTTTCTATATTTCTTTCTTTCTTTCTTTCTTTCTTTCTTTTTTCTTCTTTCTACATATGTTACATTTATTTGGGTTTTTCACTAACCACAGATGATCTTACTAGATGTATTTTTTTAGTATTTAATGAAGCTCAAGTCTCAAAAGACGAAATATTTGTCTTATGGTTGATGTAATTTGGCTTTAGAAATTGCCCCTTGATTTATGCAAATCTGTCACTTTGTTGTGTTAAAGAGGCATGAAACACCACCTTGCATGCTATTAAAGTACGTTTATAGTTCAAATGAAGCGGAAAGATTGAATATATCCACTATTGTAGTGTAGTCGAACTTGAACGAGAGATGGATATAGTTATAGATTTGAGTTTCACTTGCTTTAATTACTCTTTATATTGAATGTGTTTATATATGAGCACTGAACTGGCCTACCTGAAATGCGGGCCCCCTCCCCAATAACAAATCTAGGGAGAATTTTGAAACAAACAAATATATTACTGTATATACTGGAAATACACTTGAATATAATAGCTTAATGATAATATAATCACGGTCAAGGTAAAAAAATATATCATGTATTTTATTAATTGTCATGATTAACAATAATAAATTTTTTTACACAGAAATACATTGAGGTTTACAAGAATATTACTGGCTGGAAAAACTGAATACATTGCTGATATATAATTAAAAGGAGTATATGCATTTGTTATGTTGTAATGTTATGTTGTTATGAATGTTATGCAGAAAACATAATTGTATATCATATCACATATATATATATATATATAATAGATTTAACTTTTTCATTCTTGCATTTTATGTGTTAAAATTATCCACATATTGTCTAATGTTAAAATAAAGTATTTTAGAATAAAATATTTTAAATCTATCTATTTTATCTATATCTATCTATCTATCTATCTATCTATCTATCTATCTATCACCATAGATAGTGATTACTCCCTCTAAACGTCATATCAATAAATATCCAAATGATCCATGGTTTTCATGAATCATTTATGCACTCTGATGTTTATCTGATGTCCCTGTTTATAAAATACTTCGACCTCCAGCATCTACAATAATAACACGATGTTTGAGTACAGATGCTTCAGAAAAGTCACCTAATGATGTCATAAATAATAATGTATATCTTAAAGGGGCACACACCAATACTTTAATACTTTAACTTCATTTTGCAGCCAGGTATGTAATTTACTTAAGCAGAGTTTTTCATGCAGGACTTTTACTTGTAATTGTATCTGAATACTTCTTACACAATATTGTGATTTTGTGTGTGTGCACGTGTGTGCACGTGTGTGCACATGTGTTTGCATATGTGTGTGTGCATATGTTTGTGTACCATTTTGCCAGTCCCGTTAAGGTAATATTTTAAAAAAGTAAAACAGCCAAAAAGTTAATTTTTTACTGAGGTTGATGCTGAATTAGAATTAGCCTTAATTAGCTGAATTGACAATTATTCTCACAAGTACAACATTACCATCATCTGTTTGTGAGGGAGAGAAAGAGAGAGCATGTGTTTTTTTATAGTTGTGAGGAGAAAGTCTTGACAGAACACCAACACTGTACGTGCATTTTATGTTCTGAGGACATTTTGGCTGGTCCACAAAAAAGGAAAATAAAATTGCCCAAAAGCAGTTATTTTTTATTACTTAGGTTAAGGTTAAGAGAGGGCACTGTTAGTTGCTGTACGAGCAATCACAATTATATGCTGTAGATTATTTATGACTATGACTGAGGTGTTTACCATACGCTCAACTAAGTGCTGATACTTGACATTGCTTTTAGCTTTTGACACATGGCACTGAAGGTTCGATATTGGGAGCAACAACTCACCCTTGTGGAGAGACACAGAAATACCTACTCTATCAAAGATCCATCATCTATCATATATAAAACTTCTATCAGGCCACGTTTTTTAAAAAGTTTGTATTTTCTGCCTGATGGTTTATTTGTTTTTAATACAGGATTTAGCCAGAAAGACCAGTTCAGAACATGGACACGCAGGTTCTTTTTGAATTTATTAGACTCTTTATGCTGTGAAATTTCTGACTGCCTGAAACTTTTTATCACAATATAAAAACATGACAGGAAAAATGTTTACCGGGTATCATTCATTTAATAGAAATCAGAGGCAATTTGGTATTTCCTTTCACCTAGCATGCATGATTTTTGACTGTTGGAAAAACCCGGATCCCACTCTGGGATCAGATCCAGGATCTACTGACTGTGAAGGTGACAGAGCTACCCACTGCACTACATGCTGCCTCTGTGTTGGTTATAGAGCTTAATTTGTTGCAATATGGCACTGATAAACATTGTTTTTTAACTGAATGACAATTATTTTTACAAAAAGATTAACACAAAGTGATAACCCTGATCTGTTCTTTCTTTCTTAAGCCTTTGGTTGATGCTCCTTTTATACTTGATTTTCTCACATTTTACCAGTTAAACTACTAATTGTGGAATTTTTCTTTCTGTCATTGAAATATGTGAAAGCCATTATATTGTATTATTTTTTTATATTTTCAATATACAAACAGATTTGTCATTAAAAACACTAAAAACAGTTTTATTATCAGTTTTATTTTTATTGCAAGTGTTCCAAATTCTCTGCTAATTGGGTTTTGTAGGTGTTTTCATAATAGGAAGTCTACTGTGTTCAGTATTAAAGTGCAAGAATGAAAGTAAATGGAAATTTCCCAAAATTTGGTAGAACTGTAAATTGTGATGGTGATATGGGGTGTTATATTTGGGGACATTTGAGATATTAGTTAGTGAAGTGAAATAACATTTTTGAAGAGATTTTTATGGAGCCAGTATATTAAAGCCAACTTGTCATAAAAAGTTTACTATTTCTGGAAAAATGGTTTTCGAGTGTTCGAAGCCTACCTTATGTCAAGGAGCACGAAGACCAATTCACACCAATTGTCATAAACCTTATATTAAATAAAAACAGTATGGGGTTAACATACCAAGTTTCATGTGATTAGTGAAGCCATAGGATGCTGGTTATTATAGGATGCTGAAATCCCAGATTCTTGCTAGGATTTATCAGGTTGCTCAGGTCCAGTTGGTTTGCACTTATGTTATAGATGGTTGCTAAGGTTTTAGCAGGTTTAACAAGATAGATGTAATAGTCTATAATTGGCCAAAAGCAAAATATTAAAAAAGTACTTTTTTGGAGAGATGCAATATGGCAAACCCAATTTCTATTACAAGCATATTTCAGTATTCTCATATATGAACCTACTTTAAAATGGAAAATTTTGTAGAATACCCCAATTCATTTTCAACATAATTGAGTATATATGTACCCAATATGTTTTTTAACCTGAATGATGTAAGACTGACATA
The DNA here is from genome assembly GCA_025769995.1 of Xyliphius kryptos. Classification (NCBI taxonomy): domain Eukaryota; kingdom Metazoa; phylum Chordata; class Actinopteri; order Siluriformes; family Aspredinidae; genus Xyliphius; species Xyliphius kryptos. The sequence goes on along the minus strand of JAOUQT010000027.1, from coordinate 2,900,543 downwards.
AATGATTGATTTAGTTGTATAAATCTGAACATACAAAATGTCTAAGTTGGCACATGGAAAAGACCAATGCCCCAGTTTAAAAATGGTGATGTCAATTTTAAACATCTTCATTGCTTTATGGTGGTTAGCTGCACAGATAAGCTCCATAGAATACAGTCAATAGACTTACAGATCATTACAATTTCTTGCCAGCCCTAGAAGTCCCATCTGGGTATATAATACCCGGTTGCTAATGCTCCAACAAGTAATTTTCCAAAAAAAATCTAAATCCAATATACAAAAACTGGTCATACTATGAGCAAACAGCATATACTGGGTGAAGGCTATAATTGTAGTTAAAGTAGCAAAACACTCGATTATATACAGTTAACCAGTTAAATGTGATACAGGCTCACATTTAACTGATTTAAATATTATGATAGCAGGGAGAAAAAAAAAACAGCAAGATGAAACATGTCTGATACAAAGCTGACAGAGCCTGTGGAACTTTAAGCACTTTAACCCCGTAAACACACACACACACACACACACACACACTAGCCACAGGAGTAATGCATCAGTAATAATTAGTAGTGTAGTGACTGAGAATAGTTGTGTGTGCAAGTTCATTGGTGGGCTCTGGTGGCTGGATACGAAACTGCATTACTACTCACAGACAAGAAAGCGTGCATATACATTACGCAAAAAAAAATGCATTTTTCTGCATCCTGGATATACATAGGTCTTTTTTGCTAATAGAACAGTAAAAAATGCCATTATACAATGTTGGCACAATGTATTCTGTATTCGCGCTGAAAAAAAAAATGGTTCCACAAGGATTCTTTTCAATAATTACAGGTTTCTTTTCGAAGATTGACAGTTCTCAAAGGGACTTTTTTGACACCTGCTTGGAATTCACCCAGAGGAAACAAAGTTAATCCCCTGTAATAAATTAAACGTTTTTTTTTTCTGAGTGTACATGTTAACTTCATCCTTCACGTTATTAAATTTGTAAGCACTGCGGAGTCTGAGCTAGTCACTTTCTGATGTGTTAGTGTGCAAGCCTGTAAACTGTGTTTGCACTTATCACCTAATAAACCCACAACAGCTCAGCTAGATATAAGGCTGACCCGAATCACTGCTTGACCCCTATACGACTGTGACCACACTCACACACACTTTTGCTCTCTTAAAAACACACACCACCCACCATGAAGGATCACCATAACCCCACAGCAAAAAAAAAACATGCTATTCGGTGCTTACATCATAAAATGCGCATTTTCAGGGAAAAAAGTGTGAAACATTGTCCAGATGTCATTTCATTTATAGAAAGTATCTACAAATGAAATAAAATCTGAAACCTGTAATTAGTTTATTTAACGAAAAAATATGGTTGCCAGTGTTATCAGTAATAACCTTATTTCTATTTAACAGAAAAACTCCATTTCCAGAACTGTTGGAACACAGATTTAAAAAATAATTAAAAAGTATTTTTAAATCAAAACCCTATTTGGCTCGGTGTTAAATAGGCATCTTTTCTTATTATGTTGTGCAGGAATCAATTTGTGTGAGGAAAACCTTTTGGATCTGCCAAAATTCTGTGCAGCTCAGCACACGCTACACCACCGGGTCACGTGTTATCAACGTGGAAGAGTGCTAACTGGCGCTGTAACATAATATTGAAGCTCACTGATTGTTTGGTTTATTTAAGTTTAGTTTTATCCTCTGTTCTTTGCACGGTATTTTAGTAGAGTAGTACATCTGTTTTTCATATTTTGTTCCTTGATTCTTGCCACAATCTTGCCTTGTGTTTTTGTTTGTTTTTTTGGCATGTTTTTTTATGTTTAGTCTGTTTTTTTGTTAAATAAAGTATATCTCAGCGATTGCTTCCATCATCACCTGCGTCTAGTATGTGTTTCTGAGAGGATTCCTAACTGAATACCACGCCCACATCATGGAGGCAGTGGAGAATTTGTGCTGGGAATACAATAAGCTAAAAGTGAGGATGTTTAGCTTGAGGGTCACTTTGTGAATGAGTGGGAAATCCAATGCCGGAGCCCCATAATTACACTGTCCTCATGTTCTGTCATTTGCTCCTGAGCTTGCTGATGCCCCAGTTCTATCAGCCTGATCTCGTCATGGAATGCCTGACTGCTCCTAATCTTGCCACGGATGGCCGGCTGCTCCTAATCTCTGTCTGCAGAGCCCCATGTTGCTAACTATCGTCTCGAGTGACCCCAATATTGATGATCTCTGAACTAAAAAGCACACATATCTTCAAGGCCTGGCATTGTCCTGATGAAATAGACATGGACTTCCTGGGTAAAACAACACTGTGATGACAGTTTGTGCTTCTCCAAAATATCAGTATTTCCCTCTGAATCAGTGGTACTACACATAAACCATGCCATGCTCCCTGATTCATTCATGCCATCACAGATGCTGTTTTTAGCATTTTTCCTTGGTAATCCAATTCAATTATATTCAGTTTTATTTATATAACACTTTTTACCATGTGACATTTTCACAAAGCAGCTTTACAGACACAATACAGGATATAATCATGAAGTTTAAATAAAATACAGCAAGCTGAATGGCGACAATAGTAAAGAAAATTTCCTGAGGTAAATTCCCCTGAGAAGAAACCTTGAGAGGAACCATACTGGGTGATAACAAATTAACAGTTTGTAAAAAGAGTCTGTAAGTTTATCAGGGTAGATCAAGTGGGTGCAGGAGAGGATGTCAGGATCAGCACTCTTAGTAGTAGCATATGTACCTCAGCAGAAAAAGTGAAATATAAAGGGAATGATAAGGCATTATCATTGTAAAAGAGCAATTTAAAAAATATATAATGTGTTAGAGTACGCTGGTAAGAATAGTAACAGAAACATAAATAAAAGAGAGATCAAGAGGGAACAAAGTCATGAGGGCTCTGTGAGACATAAAAGCATCCAAACATCTCAGTTTAACAACACTCTAGTGCCCATAACCTTCTAGGTATGCACCTTTACCTAAGAGTAACTAAATAAAAAGAATGCTTGTCTTGAACTTAGACTTAAGCATGGAGAACATTAATTGGACGACTTGCTTTGCAAGAGAAAGCTCTCCCAAGAGCTGTAACTTTCATTATTCTAGGAACCTGCAAGTAGCCTGCCCTCCTTGATCGATATAATCAAGGTAGATCATAAAATAGTAATAACTCACTTAGATATTGTGGAGCAAGAACATATAGAACTTTATATTGTAGAAGCTCAATATGAAATTTTTATTAGAAGCAAATGTAGTGTACGATGGGATGATGTGATCATATATTATTGTTCTAGTAAGAACAATGGCTGCAGCATTCTGCACTAACTAAAGATTGTACATGCACCTGCTGAAACATCCAGTTTAAGGAAGGCATGAACACTTGGTTCCTATAATTCATATGAATGAGCAAATACATTTGGCAATGTGGTGTATGTTAGAGTGGATTTAACATAAATTAGCTGTAATTTGAATATGATTAAGTAATGGTCAGAGATGACCACCCTTATGTATTGGTCCTGTAATTTTCTGAACTCCTACAGAATCTTAAATAGATTACAATGTTTTTTATTCTCTTAGTCAAGTTGATTATAAAAATGTATATCATATCCCAAACAATTATTCCATCATCCACAGAAACAAATCAATTTGATAAGAAGTCTGCAAATTTATCAAGAATTCAGAAATTTGTCCCAGTGGTTTGTAAAAACATTATTACTAAAATTGACTAAATAGATTAATTTTATCCTAAAAATGTTATTTTGAGGTAAAGAGCCACAAACAAAGAGAATTTATGCCCTATGCGTGGCATTTAAATTTTTATTATAGATTACCACCACCCCACCCCTTCTGCCATTTAGACAAGGTTGATTTATATAGCTAGTTATATATCTAGTTTTACAGTGGGACATAAAGTATTTAGTTAGCCACTAGTTCTAGTTGTTAGTTCTACTAACAGAGGAAAACCTCTAGTTCTACTAGATGTCTGTACACTGAAGGTTCGCTTTAACTATTTGAGACAAAATGACAAAAAAATCTGGAAATCACAAAATTGTTTTAATAATTTATTTGTAAATAGTGTAATAGTGGAAAATAAAATAGTATTTAGTCAATAACAAAAGTATTTGGTCAAAATTTTAACTCAATACTTTGTGACATAAACTTTGTTGGCAATGACAGAGGTCAAATGTTTCCTTCCTCCATGCAGATCACCACTAGAGCAGTGATGTTTTGGGAAAGACAGACTTTCAACTCCGTCCTCAAAGTCTGAAAACTGGCTAGGACATTCCTATTGCCATGCTGGAAGAACCAGACATGTTGCATCTTCACTGCTCTCACTGATGGCTCACTTTTGGCTTTAAGTCTCATGATACATGGCCCCGTTCATTCTTCCCTTTAGACGGATCAGTCGTTCTGTCCCCTTTGCAGAAAAAACAGCATAATGTCATGCTTCACAGTAGGTATGGTTTTCTTTGGATGCAATTCTTCCACCAAATATGACATTTTTTTCCAAAAAGTTCCATTTTGGTTTCATCTGACTACATGATATTTTCGCAGTCCTCTTCTGGATCATCCATATGCTTTCTAGCAAACTTCAGATGGGCCTGGAATGTACTGGCTTAAGCAGGCGGACACGCATGGCACTGCAGTATTTGAGTCCCTCTTGGCATAGTGTGATACTGAAGATAGCCTTTTTACTTTGGTCCCAGCTCTCTGCAGGTCATTTATCAGGTCCTTCTTGATTTTTGCTCACTGCACACATAATCATTTTGACTTCACGGGATGTGTGGGGCCCAAGATTACAGGAGATTATCAATGGTCTTCCATTTTCTTAAAATTGCTCACACAGTTGATTTATTCAAACCAAACTGCTTGCCTATTATAGACTTACTCCTCACTGGCACTTACTGGCACATCGTGTTACACTTGTTCTGTTTGCTAGAAATTGTATCTTCATTACTGGAACATTATTAGAAATCAAGAAACGTGTGCCCCTTTCTCAGCTGTATCAGGATCTTGAAATGTTCCAGAGGAGCTGTATGTGTGAGCACAACCAATTTGTCCTGGATCTTATCCTTCTATCACTCAGTGTTAATGTTCCAGGTAAAGTATCTGTCGGCGCTTGTGTGAACACATTCCGGAAAAACAGTGGGAGTGTTGATTATTAATATTTAATGTAAGAAATAGAAGATGAATAAATATATTTTAATTCAACTTTATTTATATAGCACTTTTTACTGTGGAACACTGTTGCAAAGCAGCTTTACAGAAAATTAATACTGGATATAAAGTTTATAAAAGTTCATTTTTAGTCATTTTTATCCATAAAGTACAAGGCAGATGGTAACATATACAATGGGATTACACCTTGGTTTAATAATAAGCCGTAAATCAAAAATAAGGTTTAAAAATGGATGACAATTTCCTCTCAATAATCTTGTCGTAATATTATTATCTGTGAAAAATGTCCTGGTCCATCACGAGAGATGCATTGTGATGTGTGTCATTTATACTGATCAAGTCTGCTAACAGCATGAGAATTATTTATGAAGTTTGATATGACTCGTTTGCGTATATAAGCGCTAACAGGGTTAGATCACACACTGTTCAAACCAAGAGGGTTAAAATAGATATAAGAATGTTTTTCAGGTCAGCCAAAGAAAGTTATTCAGCGAAGCCATGAATCACAGGTGTTTATGAATTAATAATAATAATAATGCGAATGGACCAGTCGTGTCTGAGAAAAGAAAAATTATGTATTATTATGGTTAGTGCTGCAGCCTCTCAGCAAGAGGATCCGGGTTCAAGCCCCAGTGGTGCGACTGCGTGGAATTAGCATGTACTCCCCGTGTTCACGCAGGTTTTCTTCTGGTACTCCGGTTTCCTCCCGCATTCCAAAGACTTGCATTATAGGTTAATTGGTGTCTTTAAATTGCACCACCTTCCCCGTGACCCCAAAACTGGGATTAACCGGGTAAAATAAATTAATGAATGTACAGGGGTTAGACAATGAAATAAAACACCTGGTTTTAGTTAATAATTTATTAGTATGGTGTAGGGCCTTCTTTTTGCGGCCAATACAGCGTCAATTCATCTTGGGAATGACACAAGTCTTGCACAGTGGTCAGAGGGATTTTAAGCCATTCTTCTTGTAGTATAGTGGTCACTACATTATGCTGGTGGAGGAAAACGTTTCCTGACTTACTCCTCCAAAACACCCCAAAATGGCTCTTGATACATCACAAAGACTTGCTGTCTTGTTCACAGATGCGCCAGCAAAATGTGCACCAACAATTTTTCCTCCTTTGTCACCCATAATGTGTGTGCATTGCAGTATTTTGAGAAAAACAGTCCTCTTACCCTGCTAATTGTACCTTTACACTCTGCTCTTACTGGTGCAACGTGCAATTAATAAAGTTTGGTCACAAGGCTTGTCCAATTTAGCCATGAATCCTCCCACACTAAAATGAGTGTTTCAGTTTCATTGTCTAACCCCTGTATTATCATCCCCTCTTTCTTTGATATTGCAGAAACTTGCACAGACATGCAATATTAATGTTGACACAAAAACTGTCATCGTTATGGTTGAGTGTGCTGCAATCCTAAATGTAAACAAAACTCTCCTAATTCCGCAGCATACACTTTGGTCGCTTTGCCTAGGCATGCGGAACATTTTTTCTGTAGTGCGAATGCACCCGCATTTTCGGGATGATTGTTACATGGGTGGAAGGATAATCTTATGAACAAATTTAGGAACCCAGAACATTACATTTGTATGCACCACTGGAGATATTTCAAGAACCCTGAAGCATCAAATATATTTTAGGAACAAGTGTTGAAGTCTAATTTAAATTAATTTAGCCCAATGCTTGATATTGACCTTCCATCATATTGCCCAGTAATAATATTCTTTATCAAAAAGTGAATATTCAATGTCTTGTTCTGAATTGTAAAATAAGAGCCACATTTGTGAAATGTCCTTATGCATCCACATTTTCATTGCAATTTATATTTATTATTCAGCAAAGATCTTCATCAAAATATCTATTAGAATACCTGAAGTTAGTAAAAAAGCACCAACATTTATAAACACTGATACAACCATTCCATCCAAAATTGATTTTATAAATAATCTTATATGCATGTGGAATGGCATTTGAAAGGTTATAGAGATTAATAGACAGGGTGCACTTTGAATTACTTTGTCCAATTTAGAGGCCATTTGGTGGCTAAAGTGGGCCAGTGAGGCTTAATAGGCCATCTGTGGGTAAAATACAACACAATTAGCCCTTACTACCACTCCATGTGCTGCCATTAGACCGGCGCCTGAACCCACGAGTGACTCTTTAGAGTCCTCTCTTCAATGACCACTGCACCAGTGCTCTGTAAGCTGTTCTTATTGTTATGTTCATTCTGTTGATTTCTTTCCCATCAAGTGCCAGCACCAAGGCCCAGTGTTATTGAATTGCCAGCGCTGTACTTAAGTGGGCCCCCTTTTCACTTGACCCTGATCTTCAAAATGGACCTCCTCTGTTTGTTTTGGTCTTCAATATGAGTCATCTGGTCAGGTTCCTGTGCAATTCTTTGTGTGTTGAATAAAAGCAGGACTTTGGGCCAGACTACTGGAAAAACAATATTGTTGTTTTTAATGTGACGTGAATGTGAAGGACACATTTAGATCACGGATATGCTGGGTTTCAAACATAGAAGGCCCTACATCTACATGGCATGTCCAGATATGATGTTTACTAATGGGCCTTGATAAGGAAGCAATTTTTTATTTATTACTGATGTAACTTTAGCACATGTGTTTCTTCTTCTGCTACTACTTCAGAAAAACATTCAGGCATATTCTGTTTATGCCCTTTGCCTTTATGCAGCTTTCCCATTACTCCCTTAATCTTTTCATGATATTATAAAATGTCACTGAAGTAAGACATACATTTGTTGCAATCTTGCGCTAAGAAACATTATTTTTTCAAATATACGATAGTGTTCTCTCATAGAGGCTCAGAGTGAACCATGACCCATTCTTTCTTGCAAAGCCTGAGACTTTTATACTTAACGTTGAGCTGTTACAAGTGAACTGCTAATTGTTGAAACTTTCACCTCACAGTGTTACAGTTTACTTTATTTAGTCTCTGTTCCAACATTTTAGGTGTTGCAGACATCAAACTGTTATAAAAATACAACTAATGTCAGCAGAAACACTGAAAATTTGATATTTGTAGCAATTAAATGTTTAGGAGATTTAACCAATTACATTGTTTTAGCATTTATTTAATTTTATGGAAATGGGGTTTGATGTTATTTTAAAAATTATCATTTCTAAAACAATATGGATGTGTCCATTAAATTATAACAATGTCAACCTTGCAAATGGAATTAATGTAATAGTTTCTGTTATAGAACCTTTTTAAAATAAGATGTAAAAAGTAGATGTATAGTAGTGTATAGTAGTGTACTGCATAACAAAGCAATTTTGCTTAAATCCATTCTGTGACTACAATCCACTCTAAAATGTTACAGCTCCTCGACTGCCCCATGTCACACCCACCCAGAAAGTTTAATGACAATTAGCCCTGAAGTTTTGGTATCCTACTGTGAGTCAAACAAACAAACAAACAAACCATCCA
>JAOUQT010000027.1:2752041-2774502 GCA_025769995.1 Xyliphius kryptos | reverse complement strand
ACACAAACACACCCAGGTGAAGTGAGAACACGTGCCCGGAGCAGGGAGCAGCCAGCACAGCGCCCGGGGAACAACTAGGGGTTAGGTGCCTTGCCCAAGGGCACTTCAGCCGTGACTTGTCACTACTTGGAATCGAACCTGGAACCTTCCGGTCGCAGGGCTGGTTCCTTAACCACAAGCCTACGACTTGCCTGATGCACCGATGTGTAGTACTTGCTGAGATGAATTTTTGTTGGATGTTTAAATGTGCATAACTGGTATCTACATGATTTTAAGAATTTTGTCATCGCATAATAAAGTGGCAAGTGACTGTATATCCTATGTGTACAAAACATAGGAAGTAGGTATAAGCTGAATGATGATGATGCATTAGAAATCACTGACAGATTTTTCCAGAACTACACATAGTTTAACACTCTACTAAGTGTATGAAGGAGATTCTGAATATTTTTTGGTATCAAACCAGTTTTACAGTAGTAGGCTCATTTGTTGCTGTTCTGCATGTATACTGTACCTGCCATTAAACATTATTTCAGGGATATTCAAAAACTTACCACAGCTGCCTTCTTGCCTTTATCCACTGCATCAGCAGATACATATGCAGTAGCGACAGCGTAACTCGCCCACACTAAACTAACTGGCACGAGGGCACGAAACGACTCTCCAACCTCATTGGCATAACCTATAAAAGCACAGAAATACTACAAATAAATATAATGGCACGTCAAACCTAAAACAAAACTCCAGGGTTACTATCTGTGTGGAGTTTAAATGCACATAATACTTAATATAACGGCATTTGTTACTTAAATTATTTCTGCAAACAAAGTTTATACCGTCTACCTGTAGTGCCTGGTTTCAGTCTCATATCACTCTGTCACTCAATCATGCACTAGAAGAGAACTACACTATATTTTGTTTATTTTTATTTTTTTTTATAAACTGTGCATTTATTACTTCCACAAACTACTTTTAAATAAAAAAAATAATAAAAATGTTAAACAATGTTAAATAATGGCTATTTGGTTTTGGTCATAAAATACGAAGCAAGTGTGGAATTAAAAGTCTTCAGATGAACTGTGTCAGATTCTCTAGGACACTAAGACAATGCTGTGGTGACCCTTGGTGGACCCCTGCCAAAAAAACTGATAGTCTTTTACACATGCAAATACATTATATTCTGTAAAGCAAATTTATCTTCAAAATTCATTCATTTTCTTCCACTTAATCTATCATGGACCAGCCAGTGCCCACCTAGCAACTCTGGGCACAAAGGCAGGAACCACCCTAGACAGGGTGCCAATCCGTCATCGGGCACATACAGTCACACACATTCCCACACTAAGGATCACTTTAAAGACACCAATTAATCTTGCATGCATGTCTTTGGAGCAAACCAGAGCACCCAGAGAAAATTTCCCAGGTTGCCCTGCCAGTGGTACTTGCTGTGAAGCAACAGCACTACCACTGCGCCCCAGTGCCTCCAATGTCTTCAAAATAATAAAAAAAATATTTCTACATAAAAGAAAACAACTATAAAGTGCAATAAAGAGTAATAAACTAAAGGAAGACAATATTTGGTGCAAATGCACTTAAACATTGTTCCATTTAATTTGTGCTTATTTATAAGAACATTATCTGAGCATCTTGGAAAAGCAGCCACAGGTTTTTTCAGGAAACTAAGTGTCAAACTTGCTTCCATTCTTCTGCAGACTTCCTCATGTTTTTAATGTGAAAAGTGGACTGTTAGGTAATAGATTTAGCATTCTTTCTCGATACACAACCCTTTTTGTATTGTTTGTATAGGAGAGTTAATGTTTGGAAATCTAAAACAATATTTACTGAATTAAATTCAGATAAATACCTCTTAAAAAAAGCCATGCACATTTACTAGCAGTAACACTCCAGGTCTGCACAAGGTCACAATGTCAGAATATAGTATGTAATATATAATATGCATGAGTCTAACCCAATTATCAGTTCATAATTCAGAGGTTTAAGAGACTGGGCATTCAGTACCAGAGAATAAAACCGTGTGATTGTGGTGGTGGGGAGCACCCAATTTAGTAACACAGCAGATTTCAAAGTCACCCTGACGAAATGCCAGTGTTCTGGAACGCATTACTTGCTCTACTTCACATAAAGCTAAAGTTAAAATAAAAATCCAGTCTGACATATTAACTCTTGTCCTAGGTTTAGTTTGTAATAATACAACACCAAAAAGTTAGGATGCAGTTTAAAAAATGCAATCATATGCAAATCTTGTGATTTTTTCATATTTTACAAAGAATTATCCTCTATGAAACATTAAGACAATTTTGAATATCATATTATCTACAGTATGCAATAGCATCCAAAGATTAAAATAATTCGAATAAATCTCTAAAAACAGGCAAGAAGAAGCTATATGTCAACATGATACAAAGACTACGCTGTCCTAATAGCCATGCTAAAAACCCCCAGCAAAGCCATTAGCTTGGTGAAGCAGTGGATTGTTTTTACATTAACAGTCACCTCACAGCAAAAAGGTCCCAGGTTTGCATGTCTTCCCTGTGTCTGCATAGGTTACCTCTGAGTATTTCCCACAATTGCAAAACATGGAGATAAATTCTGCCACCCTTGACTCATGAAACATGAATGTAATCTAGTGCGTGTCATGAATATAACTTTGGGTGTGTAACATTAGGCTGAATAAACAACCTAGGCAAGGTAAATCACTGCATTAACTTATAGCAAATGCATCACCCACCTGTATTATATTTATGAACTTATTGACCAACATTCATATCAATATTTCCTCTACTTCACCATCGAATTTCTCATCATTAATACATTATATCTGGATGGAAATTTGTAAATGACTGGATTTTTAGTCGTGGATGGAAACCATTATTATTATTATCATGAGATTATATAGGTATGTAATAAGCATGGTTTCATATTCAATGTTTAATCACGGCATCTGATAATTATGGTTTGGTCCACCTTTTTTGAATAATTACAGACATGAGGGAACCGGCTCATAGTTGGTAGCAAACATACTTCATACACAAGTCGACACATTCCCAATCTGCATTTCACCTCCCAGGTCAACCACATGTGGCAGACTGCTGTTGAGAACTTCAGCTGGATGTTTACAGAAGGTTCCTCTACTCTTGGTACACCCGTAAAATAATGATAAAGCGCCGCACACCTCTGGGCCACATCTTTCTGTCTACGGCCAAAGATGTAAGCCGTACTGACAATGATCGTATACATTCACCGGCCACTTTATTAGACACTTAAAGTTTAGTTGCTAATTGGTTTTAGTGATTTTGAACATTGAATGTTTGGTGGCACCAGACAGGCTGGTCTAAGTATTTCAGAAACAGCTGATCTACTGGGATTTTTACACACAGCCATCTCTAGGGTTTACAGACATGGTCCAAAATGAGAAAATATCCAGTGAGTGGCAGTAAAAAATGAACAGAAGTAAAAAAAAAAATTGTAGCAAGGTTTTCCAAAGGTTGCTTGTATTCCAATGTGTAGGGGAATGTGAATTCTAGGAGCATTCTCCAAAGGTTCCAGAAAAGAGTTCTCCCAATGTTCCTTTAACACTTAGGCCAAAGGTTTCTCCAAATTCTTCTTTAAACATTTCTCCAAAGATTTTGTGCAAAGAAACGCCACAGATTCTCCAGATGTTCCTTCAAAGGATTTCCTCTGCAAAGAAGCCTCTGCATTTTTTTGAAGTATGTCTCCCACGTTTTGTCCAATATTTCAATAAAAGGTATCTACATTTTTTTCTCCAAAGGTTCCCATGTCACAGACATTCAAAAAATCCGACCAAACCTAAACAGATTACCTGGTGAGGCATAGTACAAACCAAACAAACCAGTTATCTGCATTAGTAAAGGTGACTAAACCGCAATATTTGCCTAAACTGACCTTGACAAACACTTCTGATCTTTTCTTAGATTCCTGGACATTTGGCTTCATTTGCCTTTATATTTAGTATTAACCCTAAGCGAGAAAACGGTACACGTTTATCTACCACTGCCTTCCTCCAACTGCTATATACAAGCATCATACTTTCAAAAATTATACATTAACCCAGTCTCCCTTAAATACATCACATGCTAACTTAACTCACCTAAGAACCGAACCCATGTGTCTCTATAAATGTCGACTGTTTTACTCTCCGTTTCTGGTATCGGATCCATTGTTTCCTCTTTAGTAGGTTTCCCTAAAAACGGGAACATACAAATAAAACACTCCTGAGCAATGTCACGCTGTACTTCAGCTGCAGTGTATCTCGGTGAGCCGCGTTGTAAATAAGGGATTATCTACAAATTACTAGACTTTATGTCGTGCTTAACAACGATATTATAGATAGATTTCAACCAGACTTATTATTTAAAAACTATATTTTACTAAAACGAGTATGACGAAAAGAATATAAATTATAAGACCATATTTAAAGTATTTGGAAAAGGATGGCCACAGAGACGTTTTACATTCTGTTTAGACATAGGCTCTTAGTTGTTGTTACGTATACAATCCGGAACTGTAGAGGTTTGGTTTGTGATTCCTGTCGTAGTGTGAAAAATTAATAGATTTATATATTATTATAAATAGATTTATATATTTATATGTATGTGTAGCTCATTGTTTAATATAACTTTTAACAATTAAAGTGTAATAATTATAAAAAAAAATTGCCAATCAAAGTGTAATAAATGGGACACTTTGAAAAATTTTAAGACACATAAACGAAACATTGTACAGAATCAATTTACAATATACATTAGTTGCACAAGATGAACACACTTGTAACTTCATTTCTTAGTTTGTCTAAGTATAAAAAAATATACGCACTAATAAGAAATTATTAAAGTATATGCACTAATAAGTAATTATTAGTGCATATACAGTACATTACATATACAGTACATTTTAATATTATACTGTTAATATTAATAATACTAATATAAGCTATAAAATGAATTTTAATAATAAATATAACTCACATTCTATGTCCGTGTCGTTTTAGTCTGTAAGACAACAAATATTTAAAGTTTAATAATAATAATGAAAGTGATACAGTTTGTCACTATGTTTGCACACAGCGGAATTGGTCCTCTGCATTTAACCCATCCGTACAGTGAAATACACACATAGACAGACACACACTGGTGAAGTGAGCACACATGACCGGAGCAGTGAGAAGGCAGCACAGCGCCCGGGAAGCAACTGGGGGTTAGGTGCTTTGCCCAAGGGCACTTCAGCCATGACTTGTCGGTACTTGGAAACGAACCAGGGACCTTCCGGTCGCAAGGCTGGTTCTTTAACCACAAGCCTACGACTGCCCCAGTTATTATTATTATTACAGGTGTATGTGTATTTTTTATCATATTTTTGTACGATTGCATACGCATTTGCATTACGTTTTATATAAACATAATTTACCAGTTCATTAATATTTAACTTCAGAAGCCAGTAGAACGGCTGGACGTTCTCGAGTATGTGACTTGATCGATTAGCCAACAAACCAATAAGAGAGCGACATGTAAAACGCTCAGCCAATGGGAGGCGCTCGGAGGATGGTATTAGATATACGATGGCCGCCGCCTTGCATTATTACTGAAAACACATAGAGAAGATACAGTGTGTTCAAAAATGGCTACAATTACACTCACACTTTGTGTCATATTCATTTCCTATATAAATCATTGCTTGTCTGATGATGGCCATGAATTGGAGGAGTTTTTAAAAAGAGAATATTCGTTGTCGAAGCCATACCAAGGTAGGAGCCGGTGTCTCTACGAATGCATTCATAAAAAAAAATGTTAGTGATAAATTATAAGCCATTAATATGCGGGTTCAATTTTACATTTTATAGATTTTCAGTGATTCCGCGATTAATCAAAGGAGTGTTGGACAAGAGAGAAATGAAAAAGACACTGAATCGAATAGAGCATCTCTCTCTCTTTCTCTGTACCTCTCTGTCTAGCAGTACTGGGTGCATCCCTGCCGCAATATGATCAGGGGAATCTAGTTTTAAATCTGGCTAACAACATTTACAGGGCAAATCTGGTTGATTAATAAATCTGAATCTGATTGTGATTGATTCAGGAATCGGCTCTTCCGGCGCCTCCCGATGGGAGCTGATGGGTGATGCGATGGTGACCACTGATCAGGTGCGACTCACTCCAGATATGCAAAGCAAACAGGGGGCAGTGTGGAGCCGAATGGTGAGTACTGCTGTAAGTCTTTTTTATTTCTACATATTACATGCACGCAATGCGCATAGTTCATGTTTTTAGTAAATCAAGCTATGGTAATGAATGTTTAACGCAGTGACACATGAGGAATCATGGCTGTTCAGTTCTGGGTGCACACTTGCCCTCTATGAATTACAATTTCTCCAGATACCTCTTATGTCACACCTTTGTGATGGTTGGATGCAGAGATGTGCTCCATGGGATAAGGATAAGCTGACTGAACATCCCAGATCTTGTTAGCTGTTGCAGCCTCGGGGAATAAAACCCCTGTTAATAAAGCTCCTGGCTTTCACTAGCTGTGACTGAGCTATGCACAGTAAAGGAGAAATAAATCTCCCATCCAGTCGTTCTTTACATGTTAACATTGTTTTTAAACCTTTCCATATTTTTTCACACATTGTTTGAAAAAATTAGAGAACCTACTGCCATCATTGCCCCTCAAGCCTCATTACTAGCCCTAAATTGCTCTATTTCAACATTTTCAGAATGTGTTGCTGGTCTGAAATTCAAGAATAGATGTAACAAAAAAAATGACATTGACCGAACATGAACACTGCATTATAATTACTTGCATTATCCATACTGTTCCATTTTGGGGTTTTACTGATGATTTGGGGTTTTACTGATGAAAGATTCCAGAATAATAGACAGTAAATAATTTCCCTTTAAATGTATTTGTGTGTTTAGCCCTGTCATCTGAAAGACTGGGAACTGCAGGTGCACTTTAAGATCCATGGTCAGGGGAAGAAGAACCTGAATGGAGATGGTCTGGCAGTGTGGTACACAAAAGAGCGCATGCAGAAGGGTAAACAAAGCTGATGCCCATAATGAGTTAGCCATGGCCTAAAGAACAGAGTAGCATATTGCTCCAGGTGTTTTAATGCACCCAGGATGGGATAAATGCAGAGAAAGAAATTCCCTAAGGAGATAAATAAATGATCTATTATTATTATTATTAATTATTATTGTTGTTATTATTATTATTATTATTATTATTATATTAATTTTGCTGTCTAAATTAATTCACCATTAACTGCTCCTATTGTTACAGGTCCAGTGTTCGGAAACACGGATTTCTTTACAGGGCTAGGTGTGTTCATTGATACTTACCCCAATGAAGAGAAGCACAGAGAGGTAGTATACAGATGCAAATCTATAAAATTCTTATAAAGCAATATTAGAAGTGTACATTTGAAATATGTTGCTCATGGGTAATCCTGTGTTTGCATTCTTTTGCATTTAGGCACAGAAGAAAAGGTACACCCCTCGCACACAGGTACCGCTCTGATGTAAACTGCTTGGCTTTACATTCAACTAATTATTTTTTTAAGTAGACACTCAGTAAAATCTACCAGATAATTTCTGTATGGCTCTGTGAAGTCTTGGGCACATGCACAGACATGCAATAAAGCAAAGATGTTTTTACATGGGGGCAGAACGGTGGCACAGTGGTAGTGTGCTGTCGCCTCACAGCAAGAAGGACCTGGGTTAAATCCATGGGTGGGGTGATCAGGGACATTTCTGTGTGGAGTTTTTTAGGTTTTCTCTGAGTGCACCGGTTTCATTCCACATTCCAAAGACACGTGCATTATGTTATATGGTGTTTCCTAAAGGTGCCCTTAGTGTTTGAATGTGTGTGTTTATGTGTGTATATGCACATCGGGCAACTGCTGGCCTGTGACCCCTTGTGGATTAGGCGGATGAAAATGAATGAATGTTTCTACATAGAAGAAAGCACTCTAAAGTGCAGTAAACAGGATTAAATTAAAGATAGTCAATATTTGGTGTACTTTTTCTTTAAATAGTGTGCATTTAACTGAGAATATTGGGGAATATGACACAGTTCTACTGGAGACTTGGGCTGTCACACTTGCTTCTTTTTTGCAGCCTTCATTATGGATTCTTTTGCCTCTTGTGTAAATATTTTTTAACAGTATTATTAACAGTAATTTTTCCTGGAAATGCAATAATTTGTGTACTGACTCATCACTGTATAAGTAAGCAGAAACATTTAAGAAACACACAAAGTCTGTAGCGCCGTACTATAAATCTGCGATTTTGGGTTTTTTTTTACATTTGATGTACACACACCGGCCAATTTATTAAGTATGCATTTTCAATTGCTTGTTCAATCAGCCAATCATATGAACACAACTCATTGCAACGCAACCTTTTACTAGCAGGGTGTTTCTAACAAAGTTCGGCGAGTGTATTGATTTTACAAATAAGTGAAAAATAAAAATGCGTATAAATATCAAACATTAACAAATAAAAAGAATGATAAAAGAAAAATAAATAAAAGTGGGAAGTGTTTATCGTCTCTAAACTGGGTCACATCATACTGTGATTCCTCAAAGTATTTCACCCTGTACTTGATTCAGTGAAGCGTGCTTATAATATAGTACTTAAAAAATAATAATACCTTAGGTTAGCTTATTAGGTTTTCTACCGGTCTTCCTGAATGCAAAATGGTCATAAACCCAATCCTCTTGAGTGTAACTGGGTTTACACAGGGTATTAAAAAGCATTTAATTAAATGGATTTTGCAAAAAAAAAAAAACGAAGCATATTACCAGCAACACTCGTCTGCATCTAATGAAGGCATTTTTGAGTTGTTCAACGCAACATATTCTGATTCGCAGTTTGCTAAATCACACCTGTGGCAAGGACAAAACTTAAGCTGATTTCTACAGTTGCTGGACCTTTTAAGTTTGATGAGAGATTAAACCAGTCCCCAGAAAAAGCACAAGGGAGTCTGGTAGTATCTGTTTATGGCATTAAAAATGTGACAAATGGGCATTAAATAGCCTTAAATTAGACTTTCTGATACCTTTAGAAACCCTGTAAACCCACAGGGAGTTTATTTCTAAAGAAATTTTGAACTTGACCCTTTCACCTAGTCATCTCTCAGCTAGTGTAAAGAATCATGCGTTGACACACATTTCTGTTGTACTGTTGTGCGTTATAGAGAATGTTCCCCTTTGTATCTGCGATGGTGGGGAACGGCACAATCAGCTATGATCACGAGCGTGACGGCAGACTCACGGAGCTGGGCGGCTGCAACGCCATGGTGCGCAACCTCAAACACGATAGCTTCATCTTCATCAGATACGTCCGGCGCAGACTCACGGTAAGAATTGTGATGATCACTGTCAGCATTGTGCTATTTTGCGTGGGTATTAAATTATTTTGGATCCTGCTGTTTCTGGGCAGGTCATGATTGATATCGATGGTCAGCACGAGTGGAGGGACTGCCTGGACATCCCGGGTGTGCGGCTACCCCAGGGATACTACTTTGGTGCCTCTGCCATCACTGGAGACCTCTCGGGTAAGATATACTATATAATTATCATGTCAAATAGGTACTGGAGCAATGCATGCTCTAAGAATACTAAGTGCATTGGTGAAAAATGGGGAATGATTGTCACACCAGACTGTAAAATAGATAAAGATTCAAAAGATCAAGCAAATGAAATAAAAAGTGTAACCTTATACTGTATATTTAGAAAATGTGAGTGCCAAAAGTATGTGAACCCTTTGTATTCAATATCTGGTGTGACCTTCCATCCGCGAAACAGCAGACAGGCAGAAACATTCTTTTTGGAGTGCAGCAGCTTTCTCCTTGTAACCCTGCCATACACATTGTTGTTCAGTGTTCTCTTGATTCTGTACTGATGAACATTAGCCTATGTGAAAAAGGCCTTTAAGTTCAGAGACGTTACCTTGTGTTCATTTTTGACCTTATGGAGTTTTACACACCTTGATCTTTCCTGATCAATCACTCCTGGGAAAACTAATAATGGTCTTGAATTTGAGCATCAACTCCTCCTAAGGTTTTGTAGTAATCTCCTTTGTTTTGTGCCAAAATACACTACCACAAACCTATGTTGTGAAGATCAGACTAAATAAAACGGGGCTCCACACCCCGTTTAAAACTCACACCGCAATTTCACAGTTTTTCCAGTCGTTTCTTTCAGATATTTTTTTTCAGATCATATATATGATTTGGTTCTGTTTATATAAGTCAAATTCATGTAGAAATGGTTCACAAACTTTCAAGCATCACTTGATTGTTTTGCATTTGTGCACCAAAGTATTGCTAATGTATTACACATAAATATAATAGATTCATTGCATAGAATGCATTATGTCATGTCAATGTTATACGCTGTAAGTGTTGATGGTTGGCCTCACAGGTGTGCTCCATAGGATAGGGATAAGCTGAACGAGCATCCCAATCGCTTGTCAGCTGTTGCAGCCCTGGGGAGTTGAACCCCTGTTACGAATTCTCCTGGCTATTTCAAACTAGAAACTTGGCTCTCCAGGCTGCTATTCTCTTTGTAGTTTCGCATATCTAATGCCACCGTGGGTTATCGTTAAACATTAATATGTTTCGTGTGGAGTATTTCATATCAGTGCGTTATTACATTGGATTAGTTATTATATCATTTGTGTTATAACTTTAGGGCTATGAAAACAATTATGGCTTGTCACAGAATTATGTGTGTTGATTTATTGTTATTATAATAATTATTATTATTATTGTGTGTAACAAACACACATTGTTCTTCGATGTATTATTATTATTATTATCTTTATAGTCTCATACCAAAACAACCGTGAGTGTATGTCCAAAGCGTGTTCAAAGATTTTTGTAACCGGGTGCCTGCCATGCCCATTTTTGTGCCCAAAATTTCACATTGACTTGACAATCTACAGATATTCACACGAGCCACAAACACGAAATTCTAAATGCTATCGGCATGCTCTTGTACCATAATTTCGGCTCAGCGATAGTTTCAAAATCTCTGAGTTATGGCCGTTCGTTCAGAGGATGTATTTACAGCTTTATCACTCAGGTTAACAAGTATGATACAAAGGATTTTTTCTGCCTCTATCTCACAGACACGCACACCTGCAGTCACACACACAAACCTGTGGGTATTTCTATAGTTGTTAGGACAAGCTGTAGACTTCATTTTAATTGTAATGTATTGCTAATGTTGCTCTTAAACTAATGTTAATTTCTAATGCTAATAACAATTGCTAAAACAAATGCTAACATTTGCAACAATGCTAATTGCTAATGCTAACTACTGATGGTAATTTATATTATCTAATGCGAATTGCTAATGTTGGTGTTTATGTTAATTGCTAATCCTAATTGCTTATGTTAACAGTTAATGCTAATGCTAATTGCTAATACTAATTGTAACAACTTATGCTCACATTTGTCACTGCTAATGGTAATTTCTGTTAGGTAATGTTAATAGTTAATGCTAACCACTAATGCTAATTGCTAATGCTAAGGACAATTGCTAACAGCAATTGCAAATTTTTGTAACAATGCTAACTGCTAATGGTAAGTTCTATTAGCTGATGATAATTCCTAATGTTGGTGTTAATACTAATTGCTAATCATATTTGCTAATGCTAACAGTTAATGCTAACTGCCAATGCTAATTGGTAATGCTAATAGTTGTAGGTAATTGCTAATGCTAATTGCTAATGTTATTTGCATATGCTAATGCTAACATGTCTCAATGCTAGCTGCTAATGGTAATTTCTGTTAGATAATGATAATTGCTAATGCTAATAGTTAATGCTAACCACTAAAGCTAATTGCTTATGTTAATGGAAACTGCTAACAACAAATGCTAATATTTGTATCCATGCTAATTGCTAATGCTAACTGCTAAACGTAATTTCTATTAACTTATACTAATTGCTAATGCTGGTGTTAATAGTAATTGCTAATCCAAATTGCTAATGCTAACAATACATGCTACCTGCTAAAATTAATTGCTAATGCAAATAGTTAATGCTAATTGACAATGCTATTTGCTAATGTTAATTGCTAATGCTAATTCTATAATTGCTAATGCTAATTCTAACATTTGTCACAATGTTAATTGCTAATGGTAATTTCTCTTAGATAATGCTAATTGCTGATGCTAGTAATTAATGCAAACCACTAATACTAATTTCTAATGCTAATGACAATTGCTAACCACAAATGCTAATTGTAATTCGTATTAGCTAATGCTAATTGCTAATGTTGGCGTTAATGCTAAGTGCTAATTTTAATGGCTAATGGTAACAGTTAATGCTAACTGCTAATGCTTATTGTTAATGCTAATTCTAACTGCTAATGCTAACATATGTTGCAGACCTAATTGCGAATGCCATCTGCTAATGGTAATTGCTGTTTGCTAATTGTAATGTTGGTCTTAATTATAACTTCTCATGATAATTGCTAATGATAACATGTAATGCTATCTGCTAGTGATAATTGCTAATGCTAATGGCAAATTCTAACAGCTAATGCTAACATGTGTGTTAATGCTAACTGATAATGCTAACATTTATGTTATCCCTAATTGCTAATTGAATTAGCTTTATGCTAATAACTGTTATAAAGGGGTGCACTGGGGCAACACACATCACAGTTTCTGCAGGAACTGCACTTTCTAGTTTAAAATTGCAATCTGTTTTTTTAAGACAACCATGACCTCATCTCAATGAAGCTATACCAGCTGACTGTACTACGGAGTAAACAAGAGGAAGACAATGAGGAAGAGCTCACAGTTCCAAGTGTGGACAATATGGAGCTGAACAGGAGTAAGTCAGAACTGTATTAATCCTAAGAATAACAACTACTGAGCAGATTATATTAATAATAATTATCACATATACACAAAAATATTGAATATTAAAGAATAAATATTTATGTTAGTAAATAAAGCAACATATTACAAAAGAGACCAACAGAATACACAATGAGGTCCGCTGCGATTTACTGCAATAAAAAATGGGCAAATGTGACAGTCAAAGTCTCCAGAAGTAATGTGTCGTATTCTTAAACTCACTCAGTAAACTGAAAAGGTCATAGATGCTAGATGAGATACTTTCAAAATTATGTGTCTACATAAAACACTATTAACCTTAAGGAAGACAATATTTTGTAGGCGCTTTGATATTCCACTGTGCAGGAGTAATACAGGAGTATTTTGGAGAATCTGCACAGTTTTTGAGACTTGTACTGTCACATTTGCTTCTTTTGGTGTTTGTAAGTCTAAAAGCATCAAATATTGACTTATTTATGCAGAACTGTTTAAAAATAAATGTCTTTTAAATAATGTGTTCAAAAAATACAGGGGTTAGACAATGAAACTGAAACACCTGGTTTTAGACCACAATAATTTATTAGTATCGTGTTGGGGCTCCTTTTGTGGCCAATACAGCGTCAATTCAGCTTAGGGATGACACATACAAGTCTTGCACAGTGGTCAGAGGGATTTTAAGCCATTCTTCTAGCAGGATAATGTTCAGGTCACTACGTGATGCTGGTGGAGGAAAACGTTTCCTGACCTGCTCCTCCAAAACACCCCAAAGTGGCTCTTTATACATCATAAAGACTTGCTGTCTTGGTCACAGATGCGCCAGCAAGACGTGCACCAACAATTTGTCCTCTGGTATGTCACCCATAGTGTTGTGTGCATTGCAATATTTTGAGCAAAACTGTGCTCTTTCTAAAATGGCAGGTGTTTCAGTTTCATTGTCTAACCCCTGTATATTAAGTTACATTATTTAAAGATTTGCAAAAAGCTTTGTATTTATTCTGTGATGACGTATCCATGAAGAATTCATAAAAATAATAAAAATGTATAAAGAAAATAAGGTACACCTAGGATCAGACTTGTGCTCCTAATTAGTTTTTTAAGGCAATGTATTAAAAATCCATTTATTTTCAATGCCCACTTTATTCTAGTTATGGCCACAGCGAAGCTGATGCACGTGGCACAAGGTAGGGAAAACCCTAGACAATGCCACTCCATTGTAGGGTGCAAACACATTCACATACACACAAATGGCAATTCAGAAACACCAACTAGGCGAACACGTCTTTGGACTGTGGGGGGAAATCAGAGCACCAAAAGAAAACCCACACAGACGCTGGAAAACCAACCAAACTCCACACAGAATACTTCAACTGACATTAAGTCAAGCTCTTATTGGGACCTATAATAGGAAGCTGACAACTTACAGAAGAATACAGACATAACAACACTATCATAGAATTAAATAAAGTTAATATGCACAAAAAACCTTATTTAAAATCCATTTATTTCTCTTTTAATTCATACTTGGCCAGTGCTACTTCAAATAATGAGCAAGATACAAACATTCATGGTTGATCACAAGACATACAGCATTTGATTGCAAAACAAATATTTGTCATATATTCTTTGCCCGTTTCTGTGCAGAAACTTCAGTGTTGAATGACAAACAGCCGAAATTATATTTGCGTCTTAAAATACTTGTTAAATAACTCAGATTTGTTTCTCTTCAAAACAAGCTGATGTCAGTAGTTAAAGCAAAGTCACTTTACAACAAGCAGGTCATTTACAGTTCCGAAGCATCTAGTGACAAATGACTTATAACAAATCACGTCCAATATTCAGTGCAAAATATAAACCCAATACCGTTTCATTCTGGCAGATCAAAAGAAGGCGAGGTGTGTTCACTAGTCTATGGATGACCTTATATCTCAAGGTCATCACCATACTATACATCCTGGTAAATAAATCAGTTCAACAAAACAAACTGTAAACTGTAGAAAAGTAGCTTGTTAAATCATTCAGTGACAAATATACATTTCATGTTGAATGCAAAAAAAGAAATGTTAAGTAAAAATATTTTTGGAAATGCTTTGTTTTGTACATTTACATATCATTTAATTTCAATACCAACAATATGAACCCAAAATATGTTATGTTTTGTCTGGTCATTTTATTAATCATGTGTGCAGCATGTGGATTTGGACATTTGGTCTTGTTGAAAAATTCATGGGCGTCCCTGCAAAAGTTAATTGAAATCAGCAAAGTCTTTTGCACTTCTTGCTGGTATCCTGTCTGGATGGTCCTTTACATCGTTGGTCCTGAGGTCATACATCCATTTGCTCCCAAAAAACACAAACTTAATACTTAATTATCTAAATGTAAACGATATGTGCTTCCACTGTGTGATGGATATACCAGAGATGTATCAGAGCCAAGAAAATGTAGATGTTCAACGCAGTTTGTGAATGTATCTGTATTGTGACAAAGGTTTTCCATAGTAATCCCATGTGGTTATATCAGCTATTGATGACTGACATTACTTGATGCAGTGCCGTATATGTATGTTATATGTTTGATATCTGTATGTTTAAATATCTTGAGTTCACATTGTCTGAAATTAAATTATAGTCAATATAGAGTAAATGTAAAAAAAAAACAGCATTTCATATTTGGATTTTCCACATTTTTCCTGATTTGTAAGATAGAGGCATGCAGTAATGACAATTGAACACTTACAGTATAGTAGAGCAACTAACACTGAACCAAACAGATGTAGTTGAAATTGGTCTGTCAGTTCTATACAGAGAGACATGCAGTCCATCTGGAACCGTGTCATACATTTCCCTGAACAAACACCAATAGACCTAAAATTCAGATTTTGTAATTGGTTTTGAAGAAATATGGCATAATCCGCAGCAAATACTTACTTATGTTCTTCAACTGCTATGCTGAGTTGAATGCAAAATTGTCAAGAGGAAGAAAAAAAAAAACATGCAGGACACACACCTGCTGGTGTACTGGCATGGCCAATGTGTGTATATGGCAGTAAATACACACTATATTGCTCAAAGTATTTGCTCACCCATCTATTTTTGGAATCAGGTTTTCCAATCACTTCCATGGCCACAGGTGCATAAAATCAAGCATCTAGGCAGGCAGACTGTTTTTACACAACATTCTTTGTGAAAGAATGGGTTGCTCTAAGGATCTTAGTGAATTCCAGCTTGGAACTGTGATATGATGCCGCCTGTGCAACAAATCCAGTTGTGAAATTTCCTCCTAAATATTCCACAGTCAACTGTGAGTTGTATTATAAAAAAACGGAAGTGTCTGGGAGCTACAGCAACTCAGCCATGAAGTTGTAGGTCACGGAAACTGACCAGGCGGGGTCAGTGGATGCTGATGCACATAGTGCGAAGAGGTCACCAACTGTCTGCAGAGTCAATCACTACAGACCTCCAAACTTCATGTGGCATTCCGATAAGCTCAAGAACAGTGCGACGAGCACTTCATGGAATGGGATTCCATGGTTGAGCATCTACATATGTGCGTCAAGGCAGGTGAGTGAATATATTTGGCAATATAGTGTATAAGCTAATTAAAACACTGATATTACAACAAGGCAATCTAAAATAGTAAATTATAAATTTTTTGACCTTTTTTTTACAAAATATAAATAAAAAATAAATAAAAAATAATCTGTCAGTAAATTTTCAAACATGCACTAGAAACAGGTGCTTAATCATCATGCACAGAGCTATGACTATACTTTCGTGTGTATTTTATAAAACTGGATTTGGTGGCTTATATGTGAAGAGCGCCAAAAAACTGACCCGGTAACCTCCCTCTATCCGTGTACACCAGATTGGTGGGGGGAAAAAATAGAAAACAGAAGTACAGCACAAATCATGAAATAACAGCAAGGGATTTGAGTCACTGTCTGTAGTAGGCATCTGTGGGACAAAGACACATGCAAGACCATGAGAATGTCATATATAAACTCTAAATACTCCATTATTTTAGACAGTTTTAATCAATTTAGTTAAATGCGTTGATTTAAAGAAAAAATATATTTATTAAAACAATATTATTTGTAGTATTTCAGTCAACAACCTGACACCCAAAATTCACTAGGATTAATTAAATGATGGGTCTGTAACTGAAATACATCATCACCGATACATATAAGATAATCTGTCACAGCATGAGAACATGATCACATGTTCATGACTATATTTTAAATATGTATATCTTATAGAATCACTGACCACTTTATTAGGTACACCTGTTCAATTGCTTGTTAACACTAATCATAATCATTGTTAACTAATTATATTAATTAATCATTGTTAACATATAATCATATAATCACATGGCCGACAACTCAATTTATAAGGCATGTAATGGTGATCAAGACAATTTGCAGAAAGGTTCATGATGATAGAAAGGCAGCAGCAACTCAAATAACCACTTGTTACATCCAAGGAATAGAGAATACCATCTCTGTTGCCATAGTATGCCATAAAGAATAAAGGCAAAAGGGGGTCAAAACTTTTACTAGCAAGGTATACCTAATAAAGAGTCGGTAAGTATATTACATAAAAGAAATCTTAATATAATATCAAGCTATAAAGTTTTTAGATAAGTGATTATCTACTGTGATTAATAACTAATATTGTGGTCACAGAGCAAACCCGAATCTTCCTCTTAAACACAGAGTACAGAATATATATGATGCACTTCTCTAGACCTTCATAGTTTTTACTCATCTGTCAATCTTTTCACAGGTGCTTCATTGATCCCTATAGAGGAATTCTTCTCTGTGTTTAACCAACCCAGACTGAATACACACATACACACAATAATGGGGAAGTGAAAACACACAAATACTCCACTGCAGCCACCAATATTTCTTGCAGAATCAAAGGCAGCTTCACTAACCATTATGCCATGGCTGCCCCAGACCACTTTCACCCAAAAGAGCTAAATTTGCAGAACAACCATAGCATATGTACAAACCTTTGTAAGCAGCTTCTGGTCTGGAATGTGAGGGGCGAGGGGAGTAGTTATTTGAACAATCATAACCGGAGTCAACATTCACATAGTTATGAATATGTGGTGGAGGTCTGAAAACAAAGACAGACAAAGATATACAAAACTGTCAGAAAGCACTGGGTTTTTGCAACACTTAGATTTTTACAGAATTTTCATCCCATAAACATGTCTGATACCTGGATGGTTTGGTATTCCGAGCTTTGTAGTAGTCATACTCCTCTTGTGTTCGGGGTCGGGCCGTTTCCTCCTCTGGAGGCTAGATTAAAAAAAGCAGGACACGAGGGTATTGATATTTTCTACAATAAATTCCACTTATTGATTTAAGTATGCTTACAGGACACTTTACATGAAATATATGTATGCACGCTTATACTCAAGTTTCAATCAAATCAACCAAAATTACAGCTTCAAGGCTGTGTGGGAGAAAATTATTATTATTATTATTATTATTATTATTAGCAGGAACAAAGTTACATTGATCACAAAATTCAAAGAATGCATATTTTTGGACTGGTGCACCCGGGGGAAACACACACCTGGAGAACTAATAAACTCCACAAAGTAATAACCCAAGTTGTCCAACTCGGGGATCAAACTTAGGACCTTTCAGGGATGCTACCCACTGTGTCACTGAATATGCGTGCCTAAATAAATAGGGTAGGGGACCAAAAGATTGTCAGTTTGATATCCACTCTAGGCAAGTTATGGCTAAAATGCAGTTGAGCAAGGCACCCAACCCTCAACTACTCCCTGTGCGCCTCAATGGGAGCAGCACACTGCTCCAGGTGGATGGGTTAAATGCAGAGAAAGAATTTCCCTAGAGGGATCAAGAAAAGAAGTCAAAATAAAAAAATAATTCAGTCTGGATAAAAGCATCTGCTAAAAGCTAAACGTAATTTTAGGTTCTTGCGAGACAGGAGTGGGACCCGATGTGGGCAATTGCCAAAGGCTTCTTACATCAACATTTTTCTACTTAGCAGGGTTGTAAAAATTCTTTGTTTGTTTTTCAGAACCATTCTTTTAAAAGTTTAGAGACTGCTGTGTATGTAAATCGCAGGAAAACAGCAACAGTCAATCCACCGAACACCAGCGCACCAAATGATAAGATCATATTCCCCTTTAACTGATAGTTGCTTAACATTAACTAAAGATCTTTATATAAGTGATTTCATACATAACGTTGCTGCTACTTGATTATCTGACTGGAAAATTACTTGTGCATGCATACAGATATTCCTATTAAAGCGGCTTATGAATATACTGAATATACAGTATATCTAGAACAATGCAATCTGCATTACCCTGCAGTCTCCCTCTACTCGTCTTGCTTGTTTCTCTTTCTCTCGTAACTTCTTGTACTCCCTTTCTTCTTCCTCCATGAATCGCCGAGCTATTTCCTTTTAGAGCATTAAAAAATAGTGTGATAATTTACACAAGGAATGAAGGAAGAGCAATCCTAACTAAAATGTCTTTGACAAACCGTAAATAAAGGCATATGTTCCATAGCAAAAACAGTTTTTGCATCGTAAAGCTTTAATATGGTTCATTTAAGCCTTGATGTGCTTGGAACCGTGACAGATAACTAAAAAAAAGAGCAAACACCTACTAACCTCATCTTGTGCAACTTGAGCAGCTCGTTTGTCGAGTTTGCTCGCCTATACAATGGAGAAATACGTTAATAGAAGAGTATTGTGTAAATTAACATGCTCCAATAGGTAAAAGAGGTGCAGGTACCTTGAGCTCCTCATCTTGTAACCTGCGTGCCACCTCCATGTCTTTGAGCTCCTGGGCTCGGAGGTCTATCTGTGACAAACCCTGCATTGCTTCTCTCATTCCGTATTCCTCCTGTACGCCTCGCCCTGCAAGAAGCATCAACAACCCAAGTTTATACAATACTTACATGATTAAACATCAATTCACACGCAACAATCACTGGATTAGAAACACCTGGCTAATGACTTCCAGTTCCAATTTTTTGATTAATTACAGCACTCAGCCGATTGGTAGCAAAGCCTATGGTAGATGCATATGCAAGCTGACACATGGTCACTGCAGCAGTACTGCTAGTTCACCATGCTAATTTAATGCTCACCTCTGTGACCAGTGGCTATATGCTTATTAAGGGTTTCTTTACTTTTTGGACACCTGCAATATTATCTTATAGTAACAGCTAACAAGTGGAGTGTGTTGTGTATATACAGCTCATGATTAAAGCTGTTGCTGGAAGGCTGGCCCTGCACCTCCAGACTTCAAATATCTTTCCATGGTTAAAGTCTCGCAAGTCAGTTGGTAAATATTGCCATCTGCTGTGCAGTGGTCAATACCTCGACTGAGAGCTGACTAAAACAATGACCAATGGTGCAGTGATCATATGGCACCATCCAAGTGTTTCTTATTCAATTCATGTTAAGTGTATATAAGGGCTAGTAAAAACAATTACGGTAGATCACAAGTAAGAAGCTTGATTTGTATTATTGCAAATCCAATTAACACAAACAGGATGCAAGTAGATTAAAGAATTAAGAAAAATATGGATATGGTTAGCTTGCATTCCAGTTACAAAGTGAAGAAAACATATGGTCAGTTTTATGGTCAGTAGATTCACACAATAAGCCACAATGAAGAGAGTTTGGAGACATTTTCAGATTATATATTGGTTAAAAGCCCCTCCACCAGTTCACCAGTTCACCAAACAAAGAAGCCACAAAAAAAGCAAAAAACACAAGGGTCCTTGTGCATACCTCTATACCTGGGGTTTTCCCCTTTAGTGTGACTTCTATAGATGGGCTCCTCAAACACCTCATCACTGCTGTAGTGCCTCTGTCTGTTGGTGCAGTCTGCATTTGACTCGCTTTCTTCTGAACAATGCTTACTGGAAGACGGAACATCCAACTCTTGCCCTCTGTCTCTACTCCAATGTCTATCTCTATCCTTTACTCTTTCTTTACAGACCTGATTGTCTATTTCCAAGTCCATGTCTCTGTCTTTGTTTCTGTGTCTATATCCATTTTGTTCCACATTCATTTCTTTGTGCCTGAGCCTGTCTCTACTCGGGTCTCTATTGAGCTTATCTTGACTTTTTTCTAGGTATCGTGAGTTATCTCCTTTTTTCCTTCTTTCTCGTTCTCTCTCTTTATCTCGATCTTTTCTCCTTGCCCTCTCTCTGTCAGAAGGGTCATCTCTATATGTTCGCTCCTTCATAGTCACAGGCAAGTCCTGGTTGTGACGTGGCTCTACTTCTACATTTCTGTTTCTTCCAGACAAGTATTCCTCTGGATATTTATTCTTTGCATCCAAGACGTGGTGCTCAGGTGCTCGTCTTTGGGCCTTGCCTTCCCTTTTCCCTCGGTTTGGTTCAGATCTGTTCAGATGATGTTCTGGAGCTCTCAAGGAATCATTTTCAACATGGTAATATTCAGGGTTTCTACTTTTATTAACTGGACTGTCCATTCGTCTATTTTTGTCCAATTTTTGAGGCCTGTCAACCGGAGATCGACCTCGACTTAAGTTTCTGTACCTTTCTCTAGAAGACACAGGCAAATCATAGTCCGAGTATTCCACACAAGCGTCTGAAGGGGGTCGGTAGGCTGGTTTGGAACATATGAATGAAAAACATAATTGACAAAAAAATAATGGTCATCATTCTAATGTGCAGAGTAGCAACAGTATGTTATGTGGGTTCATGTCAAAAATGCAATGACACAACCTGCATTTCGTTTATTGCAAACAAACAAAAACCCTATAAGAAATGTACTGTAGCTGCAATTAACAACCACAATGCACCTTTGTCAGTTTTTCATGGGCACGCCACAAAGTACATAAACTCTATCTTAGTCTGTTTGGAAAGAAATCAAGTGGCTGAGACTGAATAGCACTTAGTGTAGCTTCGTAATTCACCTATCAGCACAAACAATTCTGTGAAAATCTGCAGCAGAATCAAAATCAGTGATATTTTTCCTGGGCACAATCTGAATAAAACACTGGTGTTTGATGCTGAAATTATTCGAGATAGAGTCAAGTAAGCTAACGCTTAGGATGAGCTACATTCGTAGAAATGTTCAGTACTGTAAAGAGTCTTGGCATATGCAAAGACATGCTGTACATTAAAGATGTTTCTACTTATATATAACAGTAATGTGACCTAAACAGTAAAAGGTTACTGTATACAAGTGAATTATTACAGAGCAACCTGATACATTTCCTCTAAAGACTTTGACTGGCAGACTTCATTACATATATCTACACTTGGCAACAGCAAACAAATATCATTGTCAGTGCACAACATTGGAAGTCCAGATGAGCGGGCGGAGTCAGGTATGCAATGGGTAAAATCTTGCTGTTCCAGTTTTGTGTTTTTATTTTTTTTTAAGGATAAAACACATTGTCGTCATTCTCAGTCTGTGATAGTTGTGTAGTCAGTTCCCCAACAGATTAGACTGTTTAGTCTGCTTAAATAACCTGCATCATCTATAATATTTACACCAATTCAGTGTTTATGGAGATAAATCCTTTTTTGCAGACAA
>JAOUQT010000027.1:2671498-2697203 GCA_025769995.1 Xyliphius kryptos | reverse complement strand
TTATGTTAGCGTTGGACATTTCTGCTGCTTATTAATCTTACTAAACAAAATTTATGTTCGTATTGTGTAAAGGTGTCAGAACGTGCAGTGAATAGACAAATTTGGTCAGTATGGTATTCATACTACTACTACTACTACTACTTCTACTACTAATAATAATATAGCAATGATAATGCGATTATGAATATAACACTACTACTACAACTACTAATAGGCTTCGTATTATTATTAATTATTATTATTATTATTATTAAGCTTTTTAAATTGAAATTAGACTAATTCTACTAAAATCCGCCCGCATAAAATTGTACATAAACATTTACTATAGTAATAAGTACGTTTTTTGCAATGATGTGGAAGCCTAATGCCATTATTGCTCTCATATCTGACCCAAGGTATTTATATAGTGAGATATGTAATCAGTAAGTAATCAAGCAGAATAACGGCCATATTGCTGGTGCATTTGTCTAGGTTCGTGACATTTCATCATGTGTCACTATTCATGCTTAAAACTGATGCTTTAACTGTGTTTTAATTGTTGCTGTATTGATCCCATCGCGAGACGGGTAGTTTGTGAGAGAGATGTGCTGCATCCTGTTTGGAGTAATGATACATTGCTGCAAATCAGGAACCAAATTGTGTGTAAAACTGAGCGCCGTGGGCCGAAATAAGGCGGGTTTTACACAGCCGGGAGTCGCGTCACATCTTTTTTGGAATCTAATCAAAGACACCCTAAACGCAAACAGCCCGCATCGTTTGACGAATTTTTCCGCAAACGTTGACGTATCGTTCGCTCGCTGCGTGCTGTGTTGTTCATGTACGCGGCGCTGAAAGCTGCGAAGACACACGGGGACACACCCCTTTCCTTAGATAAGCCCCGCCCACAGAAAATTGCCCAATCAGCGCTGTCGGTCAATTCTCCGGTCCGGTGCTGGGAGATGCGGCGGGATAAAACAACGCAGGCACACGCACACACGCGCGCGCGCCTGTCAGCTGCTCCTGCTCGGATTCTCGCCCACAAGCAAGCGACTGTTACCATAAATACATTATTCTGACTGGAGGACGGCGTTTTACTGACACAGCATCATTCCACTGGATTCCCACACTTGCTGTTTTCTGGAAGGTAACACATGTCTTTGTTTGAGTGTGCTAAGGATGATGCTTTAGGATTTTCGCGTCATTACGCGGGTTCAGTTTCAATTCTTAGCTTATAGTCGCTTTGCAGCGCATCTCTTCTTCCAAAGACAGTGTATTATTAGCCTGTTTTATCTTTAAGTCCTTTTTAAAAACTTAAACCAATGGCACCAACCAAAGGTCTTAACGTCGTTCGGAAAAAGATCCATATAGAGCTCCAGTGTTCATTGTAGCCCATGAGCTGAAAGTTTTGTAACAAACGTGATGCCACATGTCATAATGACCATTAGAACCAATTTAACTAGGAATTCCATGCTGTCCACTAAAATATCTCCTTTTGCAGATCGTAAGAACGTTTCCACACCAGGCGAGGCCACATATGGATTAAAAACATCCAAATTAACGTGACACTCAACTTTACCCAGGACTAACCGACCCAGGGCACTACGCAATGTCCAACACAACAGGGAGAGGTAAACTATACCAAATATATACATATATATGCATTATATCAAAAAGTTTTAAAACAAATATTTAAAAGAACGAGAGATAACCAGCTTCTCCTATATCTAACTTTTAGTAATTTTACAGTAATTGCTATGAGTGCCGAAACAGAATTTATTTTAAATGGTGTGAAATAAAAATCATAGCTCATAAATAAAACCCTATTAGACCTAAGTATTGTAGCTATAATTAAATGAATTAAAACTGTGATGCTGTGCTTACATTTATACATTCAAAAATATTCCTGAAATTATTTTAAGCTAAAAAAAAATTATAGTTATTTCATTTTAAATTCTGCTGATGCAAACAAAATTTTGTATATTTTCCTTTAAATCATGATTGGCTTATTTTTTTTAGTGTATTATAATAATTACTCTAAAATTTGTGATTACGTTGCTTTTAAAAAACTTGATGGACAAAATAAGGAAAACTTTAAATTAACATAGCGCCTACATGGACCCATCGTATTTTTTCCTACGACATTTAATTATTGTTTTTGTGCCACTATAATAACGTATTTATATTTAAAAGAAAGGCCCATATATATAAAACTGGTGTCGTTGAGAAATGGAAAATATGATTAATATGTAATCTATAAATTATCGTTTGATTCTTTTGTGATCTTTAATTCACTCATGTGGGCAGTATTTTTATTATTGTTATTTTTTTATTTATTTTTGAAGATATACTGTTCTTGAAAGATAATTTTTGGTTTCTGGTCCCCTGGTATTTTATGCGGCATCTTTCAGTCAATTCAAACCAAATATGGATTCATAAGTTTTATTAGAAGGTATTTCTTATTCCTAGAACTTGGTGAAAGAATAATTGGATTACAAAGATACACATTTTAAGTTTATTGCGGTGTTATGAATTCAGCCACAAGACATATCTGTGATTTTGACATTTTGGGCGTAAAATTGTGAACCAGCTGTACCAAACGATGAAACTGATTTATGCTTATGATCTGGAACAAACTCGTTAGTGGTCAGATGAAATCGATTTTGACTCACCACTTTTGAATATTTAAAAAAAATATAATTTGGAATTATACCTCTAAAACTTTTTAGCGTTGATTTGAATCTGGTAATACAACTGGTGATGTCGATAGCAATCTGGGACAAGTTTATCCATTTGGTTTAAATATCTGTAATAAGGTAAATCCATTGTCTTTTTTTAGTTTTCACTCTGGAAGTACAATTAAATAGATAATAAAAAAGCATGATTATCAAAGCAATCGTATATTCTGCTTTATATATTGCGATTATTGTTTTAAAATGTAATTACATTTAAAAATGTGAACTGTTTATATAATAATCTCTTGCGTTTAGAAATATGGTCTATTCTGTAGCTATAACGACATTTTACAGGGGCGCATAAAGACATGTTGGTCATATTAAAAGATATAGTTGTTTGTGTGTGTGTGTGTGTGTGTGTGTGTGTGTGTGTGTGTGTGTGTGTGTGTATGTGTGTGTTCCCTGGGGTCTCTGCGCTTTAATATCCTCGGCTTGCTGAAGCTTGGCGAGCAGAGTTTTACACTCGGCTAGCAGCGTTAATGACGCCGTTTGATGTGGAAATGGAAGCTGGGGGAAAAGGCACAAGGCACTGAAGGGGTTAAATTAAAAGCAAGAGGATCCTTAGCGAGTTATTGATGCTCATCAGAGAACGACAATATCGTTTTCTCCTCACTTTTGAACAGAGACTCATTTCATGACACAGATTGAATGACTGGAATTTGTCTATTTCTATTTCACAACCAATGTAAATCTGTTAAACAACAACATTACTTATATTTACATTATTTATTGTATTACAGTCAGGTAAACTGTAACCTCACTAGGTTGGTTTTGCAACTGGCTTTTATACTTATGTATAATAAGCCTAATTAAAGCATGGTTTTAAATTCACCAAAAGATTTGTTGATATCTGACTGACCTTGATGCCCAAATAAACTATGTTTTTAAATTAAATGTAGTAGCCTAAAAGTACCTTATGCGGTTTAAGTTAAATAAAAAAATCAGGGTTGTCACTGGCACTTACTGAACATTGAGCGGTTAAATTAACACTAACATCTATTTTGTAAAAATATTTTTTAACTAATGAATTAATGTTTTCTGTTTCAGTCATCAGAACCTTTACAAGTCATTTAAAATTACATATGACTATGTAGAAAATCCATGTTATTCTAAAATTCTATCAAGAGAGAAAACTTCAGACATTGAAAATAAAATACAAATACAAACTATACAAAAAACTCGCCTTTGACCAAAACCCCCCCCCACAAAATTAATATATACGTAGTAAATAAACATATTCTAATAACATTTATGTATTTATATATTTCAGTATATTTCCTAGTTAAAATAACTTTCTGTATTCTGTTTTTGTATGTTCCTAATAATAATTTCAATATAAAATTAAATATGGTAAACAGTTATGGTTAAACATGATTGCAATAAAAATCACTAATAAAAATAGTGTTCTTTTTGGCATTGCATAAAATAATAGTTCTTACATTGTTTATTCATTTAGTTAAAAAAAAATGTAACAAATGTTGCATTTCTTCAGTGTTTAAAGAACTTAGGAGTGCTAGCTGTATCATGACATTTATGTATATTCATCCCTTTCTCTCCCCCAGGACATGGGGGTCTTAATCAACTAGGCGGCATGTTTGTGAATGGACGCCCGCTCCCGGAGGTCATCCGGCAGCGCATTGTGGACATGGCCCACCAGGGTGTGCGTCCCTGTGACATTTCTCGCCAACTTCGGGTCAGCCATGGTTGTGTCAGCAAGATCCTAGGCAGGTAAGGAAGCAAAACTTGAGTTATAATAAGCTCCAAGGGCAACACATGACATTGTTTTATATAAACAATCATGGGCTTTTCATAGACTCCTAAGGTTGACATCATTACTATTGGTGAGCAGTGTTTATAAGGCTTCATTTTGAATTGCATTATTTACCTTTTTTCTCACAAAAGTAATGATTTATTTGGCATTAATCCACTGACACTTATTTTATGTCCACTGTAGATACTATGAGACAGGCAGCATAAAACCTGGAGTCATTGGTGGTTCTAAGCCAAAGGTTGCTACACCAAAAGTAGTGGAAAAAATAGCAGAATACAAGCGGCAGAATCCCACCATGTTTGCTTGGGAGATCAGAGATCGGCTTCTAGCAGAGGGAGTGTGTGACAGTGACACCGTTCCCAGTGTCAGTTCCATTAACAGGTACTTTTAATCTTTTAATTAAGTTTTAAGAGAAAATGACAAATTTGGCAATCTATAATATTTCTGAAAGGAACA
The DNA here is from genome assembly GCA_025769995.1 of Xyliphius kryptos. Lineage (NCBI taxonomy): Eukaryota > Metazoa > Chordata > Actinopteri > Siluriformes > Aspredinidae > Xyliphius > Xyliphius kryptos. Next base: position 2,692,265 of record JAOUQT010000027.1, on the reverse strand, counting down.
TGTTTGAACGAAATTTTGTTAGATATCACCTCATTAGTTAATAAATAATCTTTTTAAACAATATTTTTTAGAATCATCAGAACAAAGGTGCAACAGCCGTTTAATGTGACTCTGGAAAGCAAAAGTCTCAGCCCAGGTGACACATTAAGTATGTACCTGTTCATTTATTTTAATACCAATTCTCAATGTCAGTCTTACATTTTTATATTTATTCATCATCCTCTTATTACTTCTTAGTTCCAAGTTCAGCAGTCACGCCTCCTGAGTCACCACAATCAGACTCCCTGGGTTCTACATACTCCATTAGTGGTTTGCTGGGTATTCCACAGCCCAGTTCAGACGGCAAGAGGAGTCATGACGACAGTGAGTCCTTTGGCCAAGTAACATGTTTACAGAGTCCAGTTTAGATAATGATTGACTTCTTCTTCTCCTGAGAAATGAATACAAATGGAAAGTAAATGATAACTTATTCCGCCAGCTGAAAGCATCAAGATTTCTTGCATTTTAGACTGTCTTGAATGTATTGATTTTTTTTACCATGATGGTTTCTGAATAATTTTTCTGCTGACTATGATACTTTGTAAGTTATTAATTATACACATTCACAAAAATAATCTTACACACACAACCACTATGCTTTATTTCTATTAAGGCGCATGGTGAGGACCACTTATCAGTTGCGATTATTATGCAGATTTTTTTACTCAATTGCCTGCTAACTCACCATATTTTGGCTGTTTTACTGCAAGACTTGCCATAAGGTTAAACCCAACGCCTTAAACACTGTTATCATCCAGAAAGTTTGGTCTGACCCATAGAGGCAAATCAATAATTTGGTTGTTTTTCAGGTGACCAGGAGAGCTGTCGACACAGCGTGGACTCTCAGGGCAGTGGTGGTGGACCCAGGAAGCAGCTGAGACCTGAACATTTTTCATCTCAGCACCTGGATTGTAGTTTTGACCGTCATCTTTATGCGTCGGAAGCATTTAGCTCAACTGTAGCCAGCAAAACTGAGCAGGTACACCCAGCACAATATAGAATTGTACTTGACATAAGCAAACACAAACTTAACAGAAGTTTAGGAGTACATGTTATACTAAAGAATAGTTCACATGCCATTATACAATTGCAGATTGTGTTAATTGTTTACTAAACATGAGATAAACAAGATCTGAAGTGTAAATTTGGATCTGAAAAATTAGAAGTGAAAGGAACTAAAAAGTTTGGAAATACTTGTAAGTTTAGATATAGTGCAGCACAGGGTTTCTTTTTTATCTTCAGTGCACCAGTTTTTATTACATTATTTAAACAAATATAAATGTAATTTTATATTTTGTTAATTCTATACTTTCTTTAACTTTAAATCCAAGTTTTACTAGGTTAGAGGCACAAGCAACATATCATAACATAATTATATACATGTTCCTATCTTATTATCTTCCAATAATCCTATATCAGGGAGGGAGGAAGCAGGGAATTTTCCCATGCCCAAACGGGCAAAAAAAAAAAAAAAAAAAAAATCAGGCGCCGGGCAGATACACCCAGGATAGGGTGCCAATCCATCACTGGGCGCACTCTCACTCACAAAGAAACACACTATATAGGGGCAAATTTGAGCAACTCATTTTCCTTGAATCCATGTTTCCCTGATAAATGCCACACAGACACTTGGGGAACATTGAAAATCCACCCAAATCGGGATATGAACCTCCACAGCACTGAGTGGTGAACGTGCTAACCACTAAGTTAACCCCCTTTAAAATCTCTCAGAGACTTATTATTAGTACCTGTTGGGTAAAAAGCAAGAAAGTTATTTAGTATCGCCAGTATACCAAACTTACATGTCTTTGCAATTTCACAAGGAAACCTGAGAATCAAAATGTACTTGCCTGGTAAGACTAATCCATGCAATAAATTGTGGAAAGGAGTTAAAATTAAAGGCTATGTTAATTTTTAATAAATTATGTAATTAAGTTTTTAATAAATTAAACCATAAATCTATAGTCATTGCACTTCTATATAAAAATAAAATAATAAAAATGATTATTATTATTGCTATTATATAATACTAATACTACCCCTTGGAATAGTATAGAGTAAATAAAGTTCATATGCACTGTGAAATATTATTCTGCAAGGAACAATATTTTATAATGAATGTTGATTTTCTCTTTTTCCAGTCCCTGTATCCTCTTTCTCTCCTTAGTGGAAGCCTGGAAGAGGGCAAGAGCGGTCTTGCAACATCAAGTGCCACCATTGGTCGAAACTTAGCAACTCACCAAGGATACACTGTAGTTGCAGGTGACTGTTAAAAACAAAACTCTCACTAATTCAAATTAACCTGACCCACTTGTCATTATCTCTTATGAGACAAGACATATAGCATTACAAAAACTATTTGTGCTTGGTTGGTGGTCATAACATGTCATGCTTGTTCATGCATGGTTAAATAAGCTTGTTGGCTTGACAATCTTGGTGCCCTAGTAAATCAAATGAATAACTTGTTTTTCAATAGAAATTGTAATGGTTCTAATTCTCAGGACATTGTTGCTTTATGTTAATGCCATTCTTTTCTTTTATCATCCCATCTGCCCATCATCTGCATGACTCCACCTCAGATGCTCTACAGCCTCTTTCCATTTGCCTGAAACAAGAAATGTCACCGGATGGGGCCAGCTCAAGCCCCTCGCCAAACATTATAGCTAACTCTACATTGCTGGACATGAACTCTTTGTCAGCTCCTACTTCAATGTCCATGAGTAATAATGGCAACACCTCCATGCATTTCTCTCACGCTTTCAACTCATTCTCTCATCATGCACCCGTTTACAGCCAATTCGGCAGCCAGTCCCTTATTACAGGTAATACATAACACATCTTTCATTGTTTTTGCTGCTTATATATAAGCTGCTAATATACATGGCTACCATGGCAGTCCACCTGCGGGTCATTTTGATATTGACTTCATGTGAACCACTACTATTTCTTTGTTTCTTCGACAGGGCGAGATATGGTGAGCTCCACTCTCCCTGGATATCCACCTCATATACCATCTTCTGGTCAGACAGGTTACTCATCCTCCGCTATTGCAGGAATGGTTGCAGGTACAATGCTTTTTCAAAAACACAACTCAGTTATTGTCTTTCAAAAGAGAATCACCTCAAATTGTCATTTAAAGATATGGCAGTGAGACATTCAGGTGCATGTCTGGCTGGCAGACAAAGAGGCTGATAAAGATAAAATACTAAAGATTAAGAGAAAACAAAATAAGTTGGGGAATGTCAGAAACTGGAAGGGCAAAAGCGAGAGAAAAAAATACTGGGAGGTCAGGTTTAGAGCTAAACAGGAAGGAGTGGTAGGTTAATGAGTACCCTGCTCGCTTTGGTGAACTGCACCACAGCAGAGGGTGGGCCTTGATGCCCTTACCCCCCACTCCACCTGACCACACATTGCCATGGGAACTGTGGGGCCCTACAAAGAAAATACTAACGGAAAGAGGGATGGGCAGCAGAAAGCATTTTAATATAAAAGGGCAAAGATTAAGGGCAAAAATTTTACAGTGCACAATATGCATGTGTACACATATTGTTGAAAAAGAAAAGGGAACACTGGGAAGGCACTGGCTGCAAAGGACTGGTTGGTGCATCTGTCACTCTTTCTTTATTTGAAGTCTGTTCTCCGAAGCGCGAAATGAGAGGGCCTGATTTATTATTTTTCTGGTGGGCTTGCTGAGAGGAAGCATTTATACACAATTACTCATAGAGCAGCAGGGGTGGTTGAGGAGGGAGAGTTAGGGAGGCTAAGCACAGGGAAATCAATCCTGCCGACATAATTACCAATTAGATATTGGAATGTTTTGAAAGAAAAGTGACAGGGAAGTGTAAGAAGAAAAAAAGGTATAAAGGACCAAAACGATGACGAGTGTGTGGTGTTGGTGGTGGAGTAAAGGGGGTTGGACACCAGAGAGAAAGGACGCCAAAGGGGGTGAGGTGTACGCACCACTGAGCGTAGGGATTTTGCCCTCCCAGCCCTCCACCTGGCCATGGGATTAATGGTTTACAAGCCGCCCTTAACCATCAAGTGAATAATGTGCTAAGGTGGAAGAAGGACAAACAGATATCCTTGAATGCAGCCGAAACCCAGAAAGTGCACAAGCTTTCTTATAATGCAGTTCTAGGAACTTAAAAGTTTTGCAATTTTTAACTGATTATAACATACAAGATTAAGAGTCAAGCACAGACACATACATAATTAGCTAATTTTGTTAATTAGTATTAACCCATAAAGACATTTATTGTTTAATCCCATTGCTCTAGATATATATACAAGTAACTTTATAATGTACACATTCTTGTTTTTTACCCTCATTTATACTATCAATTCCATTTATAATATACGTGGGATTTGTAGTTTTATAATTGCAAACTTTAGTCACTTTTATAGTCTAAAGTTTTATAGTCTGCTGATGGCTGGAAAGATGTGATTGCTGGTTTATTTAATCCAGTCATGCTACTGAGGTGACTGAAAATTGCGGCAGCATCTCTATATCTGATCTATTTATAGTAGCATAACACATGCTAACACACCTCAACCATGTGAGATGCAATCCAATGCTGAAAAGTATTGTTGCATTAATGGCCAATAGTGTTTAAGAATAATAAAAGGCTCATCCCAAGTATGACTTCTGCTGTGCCCTTAAGTCTTGGCCTAATACTAAGTTTAACCATTGTGTTGTAGTCTCCACTTAATTTTACTCAAGATAAGGATGTCTAAATGCTGTAAAAAGGCTCTAAACGCACATGATTGTGTGCCAATCAAGATACATGTATGTGAAGAAATAAAAAGTTTTTATAAAAAAAGTAGTATAGTGTGTTTTATAACACTGACATAATGCATGTTATCTGTCTTGCAGGTGCAGAGTACTCAGGTCAGACCTACCCACACCCACCCTACACGTCGTATAGTGATGCGTGGAGGTTCACAAATTCTAGCATACTAGGTATGTCTTTGGATTTGTTTTTATTTACTGTGCCCTGGCAAAATATGGTACATCACCAGCAGTACAATTGCCTGGTAGCATAAAAGGTGTTTAAAGTTATAAGGAAAAGAAAGTACACCATCTTGGAAAACTTTGTTTTATTTAGTTAAATACAACCTTAAATTAAAAGCAAAGGCTAAGCAAATCAGCAAAGCACACATAATCTCAAGCTCCTGCCGCCAATGGACCTGGTACCAGTATTTAAGTTGATAACAAACTCCTTTGAATACGTATTTTATAGTCAAATATTAGACAAATTGACTGCTCAAGCTTAGCTGAATCTGGGTTATGAAACAGGACAATGATTCTAAACATAAAAAATGACAAACTATGTTTTTGAAGTAAAATCTATAAGCTGTGTTTTTTAAATATAACTTATAAAATTAACAAAATGTTAATTTATTATTGTTAAGGTTTTTGCAAGAAGCTGTTATGTAATGTTTAATTTTTATTTTAGTTTATTTTTATTATCATTTTGTAATGTTTTTGGTTATTTTTGTTTGGACTTTATGTAATTCAGGATACAACGTGATTAATTAATAGTAATAAATGTAAATATGGTTATATAGTTATAATGGCACAAGCCATTCCCATTTAAAAAATAAATGGAAATTTTTCAGTGACCTGTACACAAACTAGAGGAGACTTCTGTGCCATGCAGGTTTTAGTTTGAGTCACATGCCTTAAAATGAACAATACACACACACACACACACACGCACGCACGCATACACACACACACACACGCACGCACGCACGCACACACACACACACACACACACACACACACACACACACACACACACACACACACAAACACACTTGAACTTGCTTGCTAAACAAACACGAAAAGCATGGGGCATTTGTTTGACGTTTTCCAGCCTTTCTAGAGGGCATTTTATTTCAATTAAGACTGCCATTAAATCAGATCGAGGTGAACAAAAATTTAAGCCCAAACAAGTGATTAAAACTATATTAAGTGGACAATAGTAACGTGTATTCAAGTACATAATTTTAATGAGTTTATTAACACAATTCCTATTAATGAAAATAATAATTAAAACCAGACCTTTTGTTAATATAATAAAATATTTTGTATTTTGATAATGTAATAAAAATGTTTGTGAAAATCTGCACAGTAAGACCGTTTCGATGAACTGAACGCTGAAAGGACTAAATATGATGGGATGAGGTGATTTGGGGGATAAATACGGGATATTATCGCTACATTTAGTACATTTTACAGAAAAAGACAGAAAATGTGCGTTCTAACAAATATATAAAATTCTTAAAGTAGATTTTATCAGACCCGGACCTTTATAGGTCGCTTTATGAATGGGCGGCTAATTAACTTTCCAAATTTCTGTTTTACGCCAGGTGTTTGCTACCTATAACAACAGCAACTTAATGATTTTTTTAAATTATTATTATATGTCCATTTTCATTTAAATTTGTGTTTCATTTTCATACAAAACAAAATGACTCGTACGAACAGTAAATGGAAGATTTATTTCCAATATAAAGCTACATATACATACATATTAAAGCTAAGATAATTTAGGCTAATACTTTTAGGGATTTTACGATTCAGTAGTTTAGATGAGTGAACGGGTTGGTCGATGGGAGCTAATTTTAAAGCCATAAGAAATAATAATAGTACATGACTGTTCGCTGTGAACAGTAATTATCTTTTTCTATTGGGATAAAAAGTGACCATAATTGGAGTGATTTAGAATAAATAATAATAATTACTAGCCGTGATTTTTCTAGCTGGACAGGCTTAGCACAGCTTAAAAAGTTTCAAGATATGTCGTATTCATTGAAAATCGAATTAATTGCCTTTTTCCAGATGTTTGGGAAGTTTGTAAACCAAATTTATAAAGCTGCCAAGTTGTTGTCAGTTTATGTTTGAAAGTATGTAGTCTCAATGTAAATTGAATTTAATACTGAATAAATGTTCTTTTTCCTTCTTAGGTTCACCTTATTATTACAGTTCTGCCAGCCGCACTGCTCCCCCCACCACCGCCGCTTATGACCACCTTTAACGCGATACAGAGGCGGAAAGAGTCAAAGATAGTGTGTGAAGCGTGGAAAAATACTGATCACACAAATAATTTTAAACTATTTTAACGAAAGTACAAGTATGTGGGATTTGGCCCACAGACTGTAAATAAGAGTGGCTTGAAGAAGAAATGTAAAGCCACAGTGTCCCTAGCCCCCTCTGGTGGCTGGTTGGTGCATAGGCTTTACCAAGAACCAGTCCCAAATTACACATTTATTTTTGCCGGTTGTTTTAGCATATTTCTGTTATTTTTAAAAGCAATGTCTTCCACCCATGGACAAATCCAATGACAGTTGATATAAACAGCACACAGTCACCTTCTAGGAGTCTATTGATGCTATACTCAGGACTGGGAAGCTCACATGTTCTCAAATGCCAGCTTTGAACCACCTCAATTTGAGAACGTGGGGGACAAATTGTCCACTTTTAAATGTAGTCTATGTTTTGGACATTAGTTCTGTGGACAAGGAATGTAAAAACTAAACGGGATTCTTGCCCTATGCTTTAGTTACAGAAAAGGAATTATATGAAGGACAAAAAAAAAACAGTTTGTTGCCTGGATGCCTTTGTTTGATTATTTATTTACTTCATTAACCATTTTGACCATGGCAATAAACCAGATGCAAAAGTTTAGTAAACATTATTGATGTATGTAGTTTTTTGCTTTAGGTTAAAGCAATAAAAATGTCCCCTAACGGCAGTTTCCATTTACAATATCATTGTGTTCAGGATCTGTGGTACATAAAATAAAGTATTTCATTCTTTCCTTTATTTGGTTCCATTTCATTGGGTTTAAAAGGCTGAGAAGATTGCAGAGCAACAAATCACTTCATTTGCAAATTTGTAGTTATGTTCACAAACAACAACTTGATCATTATCATTATTTTCAGCAGCAGCTTTATGAAAGCTACGTCCATTCCCTGTCAATTTAAAAACCATTTCATACTGCCTGCTGGTTTAGTTGGGTGGATAATGTGTAAATAATGTAGAAAAGTGAAACTCATTGAAAACGTGGTTTATGCTGCAAATAATTAAAAATACATTTTACTAAGATGAATTAGTTAATTTTAAGAAGATTTAAACGATTTTATTTTATCCATTTTATGTGATGTCAAAGGGTTTGGCTATGATCTGCGATTAAACTATTAACTTTATTGTATTGTGAGTACTTAACTGATTTATACAAAATTATTTTTACCAAAATAAAGCATGACAAACATATTGCCTTTGATACTATTTTTGTGAGTTCAACATTTTCAGAATAACACTAAGTTGTTTTTTTTTTTTGTTGTGATTAGGTTTTATTGGATGTTAAAATTTTCATTTCAATGAAAAGCACTTTGCTACATTAAGTGCTGATTGTGTTGATAGCAAGATAAAATTATTTAAATGACTGAGAATAGCCAGGTTGTGATGGCTGGACGAATGGCTTTGGGCATCTCCAAAACTCTAGATTAATGGGTTGTCCAGGTCTGCAGTGGTCAGTATTTATTAAAAGTTATCCAGGGAAGGAAGAAAACAATGGTAAACTGGCAACAGGGTGATGGACAGCCAAGGCACACTGAATGCCTTACTGGTAAGAGAGGTTAACTGAAGCAGCATCATTAACTCAAGCTGACAGCATTACAGTGAGTCAGATAAGAGTTCTAAACAATTAAGTGTAAGCAGGATACAATAATTTAATAAATATTTCATATAAAAAAAATGAAAAGCAGGGATGGATTGGCACCCTGTCCTGGGTGTATTTGCCTAGTGCCCCAAACGTTGTGCCCCAAACGTCCCCTGGGTGGCCATTGGAAACCCTTTTGTGACCTTCACCCTCAGTATCTGCACCTGAACCCACCCTGCTCATATCGGTCCAATCTTAGTCTGAAGGCATCATGGTGCACCCAGAACCTTACTTTGGTGAATTAGACAAATGCAGAGGTTTTTTGTTTCAGTGTGGTTTAGTGTTAAGCTGTCGCTGATCTGCATTCAGGTCAACACGCCCCGAACCTTATAACCTTCAAGACTTAATAAGCTTAGCAATCTCCATTGACTGTAGGATTCATGAACATTGCCATGGACGCACCACACCAAGACAAAAATCACACTCCCCTCCTCAAAATTTGTTCCCTCATGTTGAGACTCTAGCTTCACTTCTTTCAACCAACTCACAGAGTAGTGCCACACCCCCAAATCAATGCAACTAGCTGTCTACTGAAGAGCATTCATGGAGGCTTCAGTCCGGTCAGTGTCTGTACTGTGGTAAATCAGGTTATCTGCAAACCCACTGTCCCATTTGACCAAAAGATTAAGCCCAACAGTTGGTCAGGCCCAAACACTAAATCCCAAGGTTTCAGTTTGTCTATTCCTGTCATTCTCTGTAAACCTAGACATGGGGAGATGTCACAGACTACCCTCATCGATTCTGGCTCGGAAATGATTCTCATAGACCAAGGTTTGGCTTCCCGTTCAAGGGTTTCCCTACAGGAGCTCGAGCAACCAAAAAATGCTGCCGCACTCGATGGCACTACTTTAGCTTATATTTCACATCTAACCAAACCCATTTCTGTAGTCCTTTCCAGAAACCATCACGAAAGCCTGACATTTTCTGTTATAAATCCCCACATTCTCCTCTGGTACTGAGGTTTTCCTGGCTGGCACGTTATAGCCCTTTGGTGGACTGGTATTGAAGAAGAATTACATCATTGGGCGATTTCTCTGACTGCTTCCGCTCGGCCATTCAAACCAGTTCCACTGTCATCCATTTTAAGCCTTCTGATGAGGTTGACCTGTCCACTATTCCACCTGGATATCATCCGTTTCATGAGGTTTTCAATAATGATCGAGCCTGCTATCTACCCCCTCATCAACCTCACGACTGTGCTATTGATCTTCTTCTGGGGGCCCCCACTTTCCCACTTCCCACTGGTTGACTGTTTTACCTTTCTCGCCCAGAGAAAGAGGCCATGCAAAAATACATTTCTGAGAGCCTGGCCGCCGGTTTCATACGCCCTTCCTCTTCACTGTTGGGGATGGGGGTTTTCTTTGTGGAAAAGAAGGATAAGACACTCCGACCTTGTATTGACTATTGCGGAACTAATCTTATCACAGTGCGTAATAAGTACCCTCGACCTCTTTCCAATTCAGTGTTTGAGTCACTCAAGGGTGCCACCATATTCTCCAAACTTGACCTGCGCAACACCTACCATCTGGTGCACATTCGCAAAGCAGATGAATGGAAGACAGCTTTTAACACCACTACCAGTGGCTATTTTGAGTACCGGGTTCTATTTTTCGGGCTCACCAACTCCCCCGCCTGTTTTCAAGCTCTGGTTAATGATGTTTTGAGGGTTTTCATTGATCTCTTTGTATTTGTATAACTTGATGACATCTTAATATTTTCCAAATATCTCAGAGACCATATCAAACATGTAAATAATTTTCCTAACGGAAACCAATGTCTATAAACACAAAACACAGGTCAGCCATAATCCAGTGCCATGGAGCAGACAGGAGTATGGTCCGTGTTCAGGAGGACTACTCTTGGCATATCTGAACCAAAGTCTCCAATTAATTAATGAAGAAGAAAATCATTTTTTGGTCAATATTTACATACACTTTGATTTGTCCCTTTATCTCTAGTCATTTACAGTATGCATAAATAATCCTAATTTTTCCATGTTCTTCCCATGTCCATGTGCGTTTTCTCCTGCTTGACCAGCTTTCTTCCCGCGGTCCGGGGGCATGGATTTAAGGTAGATCGCCTGTTCTAATTGTCCCCATAACCTGTGTGTCCCAAAGGTAAGGGCTGTGTCAGGAAAGGCATCTGAAAAAAAAAATTGTAAAATGTGAGTTAATCGCTGTGGCGACCCCTAAAATATGGGAGAAAAGCTGAGAGAAGAAGAAAAAACTAACATTCCATCAACATTTCAACCTCTTGGCACATTACATACAGAAGGTTCTTTCTTACGTTTTTATTTGAATAATTTAACTGTTTATTTCAACAAATATACTTCCAAACTATTATGCTTTCAGAGTACCCAATCATAGTACAGAACAAACACAAGGCACATTCACAGATACCAAATGTAGTGGCTTTGGTTACTTCAGTTTATACCTGTGGTGCAGACATTGAATCACCATGATGCAAAACATTTTTTGGACAAAATATGGTAGAAAATTAATAAATGTTTATGTTCATAAAATATCTTTTGAAATTGTATGTTTTTGGAACTACTAAGTCCAATCTAATGTCAGCCTTGCCAAACACACTGTTATGCTAGCAATAATGCTCTTATGAATGAGAATAAGAAGATTTTTAATTGGCCGTGTCCTTGCCATCATTTAAGAGATCTTTGCACTGATCAAAAAGCATTGGGTTGTTGCTCACTGCAGACAAAACAGTTCAAGGAAACCTAACCAAATGTTTTCTTGTTTATGTACAAAACATAATATCAGACTAAAGCTTTAATATAAGCAATTGACCAGTAAAGTTGTGCATTACTTTGTAGTATTAATAATGCCTTTAAATTGCCATTTTAAGTTTAACCATGATTTTTAATTACTCTTAAATGTCCTCGTAATATATAAAATCCAACAATAAGAAAATCATTGATGGAATCAGGTTTTCAATATATTTTTTTAACCCAAGAATGTGATGAGACAATAAAAAATAGCCATTAAAAAAAATCAAGCTGAAACATGCTTAAAATGCTAAATATGAACATATCCAATATGCTGCAAACTACAAAATGATAAACCTACTTTAGTAGTCTATAGGTTCTACAAATTGTTTAAATCATAACTAATTACTTTCACACCATATGGTTATTTTCATTAAATGTTTAAAAAATTTCAAAGCCTGTTTTCCTCATGTCAAATCATTAGCTGTCATTGCTTCATGATGGGTAGATGTATAAATAAGTCAGCTTTCATTTTTGTCATCAGTCATCTTTGTCATTGACATTTACTTTCAGCTCATTGCACAATGAGTTCAACTCAACCTGATTATCTCTTCTGAGCATCTTCCTTACTTTGTTTTTCAAACTCCAGTAAAATTGTCTTCCTTAAACCTCATTTTCATTGTCAATATCAGTCATAGTCTGCACTGAGGCATATGCCTGCATTGGTGATAGACTGTTTTCATTGTTTGTTGATCAGGATGTAGTCAATCTGAGTGTCTGTTGGTCTTGGCAATCCCTGTTCATTACAAAAGTTACCACAGATTACCCTGTAATTTTTCATATCATTGCTCCCAAACAATCTCCTGCATTTTCTCAGACGCTGGAATAAAAAACACAAATTCTCACACATCCTCCCAATTTGCTGGTGAAACAAGGCTGAAGTTTGTCTTCATGTTTCCCTGTCATGTCCATGGAAAAACTAAGTAATTCTCACCTTCCTAGCTCCAATGGTTCACTCAATATCGCAATCAAACGCCTTTCAACTTTCACACTGTTATCAAGTTCTCACCCTAGCATAGCACGGGTATTCCGCTAGTAACTAATAATATGGACTAATAGATTCTGCGTGAGTGTCTCTGGGCTGACTTTCTCGCATGTAACAACACTTTTCACTCCCTAACTCAAGGAAAAACTAAAGTTTCTTAAACTACCTTAACCAATAGCAATCTTAGCAGGTGTTTAAGAGTTTTAACATTGAACACAAAATGTTTTCATAAACTCCCTAATAGACTCATAATTTCATCTAATTCACAGAGCAGAAGATTCACCTTGAATACTTATTTTCGGACTGTGGGAGGACCTTGTAGAAAACTGGATTCAAACTTGAACCCCCATCGCTGAGAGATGCACATGCTAACCAATATGCCACGGTTCCGCCAAAAAGGAACAACATACAACTCCACACAAAATGGGCCTGTGCTCACCCCACCAGGAAATCAAACCCAAAAGGGTTACCATAAGGGAAATACAACCTTTCTTCTGAATCTATAAATGTTCTAATGCTGATTGTCCTAAGATATTTTTATTATGAATCTGACACTAACACTGATTCAGTCTTTTGATTGTTCATTTGCATAATTTATTTATGATAAGTGTGAAATAACAGACTACAGTTATTTAGTGGAAACCACATAATAGAACATATTTTAAAGTAATAAACTGATTTTTTAATGTTTCGTCTGCTTTGTACTAAATGTTATTTATGTTACATACTGTAAAACTAAATGGAGTTAATATTTGGTTGGGAAAAAATAGTTCTCCCAGATATGCTTTTGTAAAGATTGTGTTGTTTCAAGCTTATTATACAACTTTTTCATTCTTATGCAGACTTTTGCTTTTGCCTCTTTATGGAATTAACATAAAATACCATGGTATGAAAATTTTAATTAGAGCTTCTGTTTTAGTTTAATATTGGTCTTTTTTTGGCATTACTCATACATTTGAAATCATTGACAGCCTAAAATAACGATTTATGATAGCGTTATCTTTGGAACAAGTAATCTACCTAAAAATTAACCTAAATATTTTATATACAAAAGATTTTGAGTATATGTTTTTCAAAACAATATAGTCCTTTAAAAAAACACTGAGGAATCTAAAACAAAATCACGAATACAGTGTTTCTAATTGATATTATTATTTTTTAACAAAAATAACTGAACTCTAAGTGAACCCAACTGATAACCTACAAAAACAGCACAAACTTCAATCTCAGTTAAGAAGAGCAGCTAACAGCTTATTTCCAAATTCCAAGTCAAAAGTTCAAACTAAACATCTCCTAAGGGCTGCATCTGATACCTGGCGTTTTCCAACCAGGTACGGAGGAATAAATGAGTGTGTTTGTGTGTGGAGAAGAAAGAGACAGAGAGACAAGTGCTTTGTTTCATTTGTCTGTTGTGGTTAAGGTAATCAATAGAACTTCCTGTCCCCGGGCTTGTCCCCGGCCAATGGACTGGTCAAAATGAGTCATTTCAATTAACCACAGCGTTCCTTATAAATTCTCGCTCTCTTTTTTTAAAATGTTGGTATTGCTGGCTATATTTAAGCACAAAGATCCTTAAATTTGCCAAAATTGTAAATCTCTAAATGCTTGTTAAAATTCTTGAGTTAATTTTAAATAGCATTTTTTTACATGTTTATATTTTTATACATTTTGTACATGTATAAAAAATTGATGTGGAATTTGAAGCATCATTCTTTCTCTAACACACACACACATGGTTGCCTTTTTGGCAGGAACATCTTAAATATTCTTTTTGTTGTTATGTATTGTCCAAATAATTTGTGGTATCACATTTCTAAACTCACCTACAAGTTACCAATTCTGCTGGATTTGTTATCACTTTGCTGCTGCCTGCATTATACTTATAGTGTGCTGTCAAAATACTAGAAGACAGGAAAAAATCAACTTGTAAAACAAAACATTGCAAAAGATTCTCAATAATTAATGAAATAAAGTGCATTTTATTTTACATTCAAATTGGGCTTATTGTTGTATTACCAGAAATATTTATATTAATATTATTTTGCTGACCACAATTATCTTTAAAACTTTTTGCCATATTGGATAAAAAGAAAAAAAAAACATTTGTATTAATTTTGTGTAAAACAGAAAACATTCGGTCATTTAGCAGATGCCTTTATCCAAAGCAACTTACAAAAATTGGAAAATGATCGTGTGGGGTCAAAACACAGGGTTGATGCTGTAACCCAAGAGCATCAAGTGTTGAGGGTCTTGTTTAAGAACCCACATTGGTAACTTTAGTAGATCTGGGATTTGAACTTCTAACCTTCAGATTGATAGACCAAATGTCTAACCACTGAGCTATCTGTATATAGTTATTCTGAGTTATTCTGTATATAGTGCCCCAAAATGCCACTCTAAATCTTATTTTTACTGTCTTCTAAGGAATTTTATTTATTTTTATTTTTACCTTCTATTTAGTTGGACTGCAACTCCTTTTTGAAGTATTACTAATTGCAGATATAGTACTACACATGGTGTCATTAATTCTGTAGTGTTGGTCAAGTTCTTAGCTGTTGTTAAGGCTTATTACAAGTTGACTACAAATGTGCACGTGTCTGCACAAATAGTTGTAAACCGACTCCATTAGGATGGTTTGAGGGCCCAACGTCCACAGATGGGGGTTGAACTCACAGCCCAACACCATGCAGGACGCTTGGCATTTGCCAGAGAACACAAGGATTGGCAAATTTGCCACTGCCGCCCTGTGATCTTCATTAAAAAAAAGCAGGTTCACAATGAGAGAGCGATCTGCCACCTGCATCATCCTTCAGCATGACGGATTTAGCAGTGGGTCAGTAATGGTGTGGGTGGCATGTCTTTGGAGTGCTGCAGAGCCCTCCGTGTGCTCACCAGAGGTACCCTGACTGCCACTAGGTACAGAGATGAGACCCTCAGACCCTTCGTGAGACCATGCTGGTACTGTTGGCCCTGATATCCTTCTAATGCAGGACAATGCTAGACAACATGTGGCTGGAGTGTATCAGCAATTCCTGCAAGATGAAGGCATTGAAGCTATGGACTGGCCCGCCCATTCCCCTGACCTGAATCCGATTGTGCACATCTGGGGCATCATGTTTTGCTCCATCATCATCACATTGCACAACAGACTGTCCAGGAGTTGGCGGATGCTTTATTCCAGGTCTGAGAGGAGATCCCTCAGGAGACCATCCGCCACCTCATCAGGAGAATGCCCAGGCATTGTAGAGATGTCACACAGGCATGTGGAGGCCACACAGAATACTGAGCCTCATTTTGACTTGTTTTAAGGACATTACATCAAAGTTGGATCAGCCTGTAGTGTGTTTTTCCACTTAAAATTTATTTAAAAATGAAGGCTTGGATTTGGTATCACACACAAAATTAATTTCCATTGATGATTTTTGTGAGAATTTAGGGTCAGCACATTCAACTTTGTACAGAATAAAGTATTCAATGAGAATATTATATTAACTTAACTAAATTTAACAAAAATGAGATATGTTCCAAAAAATGTACCTACATTTTGGTTAACATGCTTGCATCTTCACGGCGAAACAAAAATAAGCAAAATAAGTTCTCTTCTCTAAAAGGCTGTTATGAAGCACCTAAACAAACATGAAGTTCTGTGAGATTTTGCTGTTTGTTTTGTAACCATATGTATTTTCTTACATGTTTAGGGGCTATGTATGTTAGGGAGGTTTCACTTCAGAATGATTTTTCTTTAAAAGGTGGTAAATAATAGACAGGATGGATATAAAACTCTAAAATAGTAGACGAAGTGGTAGAGCCACTTAGGTCCATGACTACTATCAATAATCATTGTCACTGAACAATTTATCGGTTTAGCATGAAATGCAACTTAATTAAAAAAAAAAAAAGAAACATACAGTACAGGCCAAAAGTTTGGACACACCTCATTCAATGCTTTTTTTTACGACTATTTATATTGTAAATTCTAAATAAAGGCATTAAAACTATGAATGAACACATGAGGAGTATATATACATTTATATTATTTAGATTTATATATGTTAAATTTATATAAAGGTGAAATAACTGAAAACTTTTTATATTCTAGTGTCTTTAAAATAGCCACCCTTTACTCTGATTACTGCTTTGCACACTCTTGGCATTTCCTCAATGAGCTTCAGAGGTTTTCAGGTGTGCCTATAAGGTACACAATAGTATAATTATAATAGTATAATTAATTAGAATGCCAAAAGTGTGCAAAGCAGTAATCAGAGAAAAGGGTGGTTATTATGAAGAAACTAGAATATAAAATATGTTTTCAGTTATTTCACCTTTTTCGTTAAGTACATAACTCCATGACAGAGTGGCCCATTACTTTAATTCACAATGGCCAAAACTTTGTTCCATACTTTGATGGGTTAAATTAATTTCACATTTTAGATGTTATTTTTTATGTTAATGTTGCTAAAGCAAGTTAAGTTATTTTACTGAAAGAAAAAAAGTGTAGTAGTGTTTTCTAAATGTCAGTCTAAGATGTGCAAATACCATTCCAGGTAAAGTTAAAATGGTGTATCCAGTTGGTGATGGCAGTTTCGGGTCAGGAACTCCAAATGCCCTTAAGCCAGACGGACACATCCTTTTTACTGACAGAAGTGACTATTCAACTTGGCATTAAAAATCTGTGACAGAGAGTTAAGTCCCTCCAGCAAATAAAACCTAAATGAAAAAAAAATGCAACACAGAAAGCTTACATCACTTTATTAACTTTATATAGTTATATATAATTTTTGAGCTTCCATAAATAAATTAAATAGTCATGAATCAAGTTCACGTTCATCACAGTTGGGTGGAAGCCAAAGCAATACAGGAAGTCAAATTTAGAGTAATAATACAAATAAATAACCCAATTCTACTGAATTATAGGGTTATGACACTCACAGTAGGTTACTACCCCCTTCCCCCAGTAATTGTAATTTTATTGTTCTTTAAATTATTACTACAACTTGTTTTGCCATTCAGTGAGAGCCATAGTTGCCAATTTTATCTGTCTCTATTATGGTGAAAGTGATAACTTTATTCTTGCATTTGAACGAATACGCATAACCAATTGTATCTGCAAAGTGTTTGCTCAAACTGGAGGAACCATTTGTGACTTACCCGGCAGTGTGGTATATAACACTACACTGCAATCCTTTTGCCTTATCCTTAGTTTCCTAATAAATTTAATTTAAATGGCCTGTTATCTGTAAAGAAGTATTGTTTAACACAGAAAACTATGGAAAGATATTTCATCTTCCACCCAATAATCAACTAAATTTGTGTACTTGTCAATGATTTAAATAGAAAAGTTTCAGTTGTCTTTTTAAAATCCTAATCCCTAAAAGTAAAGTTTAAATTAAAAGAGCAGTTTAAAATATATGTGTGACCTTCAATATAAGACAAATTCTTCGTAATAATTTTGATTAGTCAGTAAGACAGACAAGAAAGTTCACAAAATACAAAAGGTATTATACAAAAATCTTCTGTAAATCTGAAAGATTATCCTGAAGCCCGAGTGTCAGCATTAAAGAATGTCAGAGAACTGTGTTTGCGGTAGCTGAGTGGTGGCAAAGGCTCTTAATGAAGGCAAACCTCCACTCGCCTTTTTAATTACTCAATCAGGCCTGACAGGCTTTTACAAAGCTCTTCAGCCAAGCAGATGTAGTGAACAAAAGCGGGACTCTTGTAGACTCAGCAGCAGCCCAGATTCCCGAGAATCACTTGTCCACAGTCCAGGTCACTACATAAGTGGAGAGAAGCCGCCGGATGGTGCTCTGAGCCAGTGGAGCGCTTACATTATATAAAAAAAAAACATTTAGGATAAACATGATCTTACACCGCTGTTTTAGTGTAAATTACAAAATATATAGTTGACATAATGTCATTACATAATTTAAAATTCCATTGATAGAAAGAGTATGGTTGCAGTATATGTACTGAGATTACTCATGTAAAATATCCAATAATATAAACCTAAATAAAACCCCTATGTTTAATGGGAATCTGTTCAAAACTTTATTTAAAACACTAAATAATAAAACACTAGTGTTTTTTTCAATAACAAATTAAGTTGTATTTGTTAAATAGAAAATACATTTCTGACTGAAATGGATGAAAAAATGGGGCAGATATGATATAAGACTGAAGTTTGATGAGGTCATTGAAATCTAAATACAAAGGGAGCGTCCATTCAAAACTCAGTCTTTGCAACTATGAAACAGTTTACTTATGTGTGCCTTAATTTGTAAAGCCAGTTTAAAGACAATATTTCTCAGAGCAAGCCTGCAAAAAAGTTTGTCTTTAAATGTGAAGATTTTAATATCATAAACATTTAGATGAATAAGGAAAAGTTTAGTATATTAAGGTCAAAAGCATTTCTGAATATTTGTGACCATCAAACCCTCAGGTGGTTCTGTTTTCAAAAACCCCCATGCTAGAGGGATGGACATAAAAAAAAATTATTTGGACAAATTATTGCACTTGCTAACACTGGATTAACAATTACAGCCTGAAACTGTATTATACAAAAAGGAGGTCAAATATTAATACATAATTTTAGAATTTTGCAAAGAAATACTGGCCAGTTGTCAGGGTCCAACGTTATCGGAGCTGGATTAAAGACAGTGGAAATATGTTCTGTGGTCCAATGAGTCCAGTTAGATTTTTAAAAGATGTTGGATTTCACATGCCGAAAAAAATACAGACCAACAAAGACCAACACCACATGTTGCTGCTTCTGTTCCATTGGCACAGGAGTATAATATTAAGTAACAAGTCATGCAATTTGAAAAACTATATAGTAAAATATCACAATTAAAACTGCCACAGTTAATTTAAGTTAAACTTAATTATTTGTATGTGTTTCATGACTGTATTAACATTTAACAAATGAATAAAATGGCATTTGTTAATAAAAACAATAGAGATTTTTTTTTATAAATAATAGTAAAGAGTGGATTAACAAATTATAGTATTCATTTTTTGTAGCTTTTTAAGAATTTGTTCCAACTATTCCGGAAATGTGTTTTGTAAAAATTTATTTTTTTACATATTATTTTTGTAAAAAAAAAAATAATAATAATAAATATTGGAAACATAAAGCAATATTCTCAGTAGAACAAGAAGTATTTAAAAAAGCAAGAACTGTTTATTAAGGATTGGTAGTTGTGCAGTGGAACAGGAGCTGTTAACAAAAACACAATTGCTTTATTATGTTTCAAGGAAATGGTATAACCCTCTACTGCACTGTTTTTCTCTTCAATAACAAAACATTTATCATGTCTAATAAGTTATTTAAAAAAAAATACTGCATTCAGCCAGAAAGAACAAAAAATAAATAAATAAATAAAAAAAACAGTCAAATAATAGTCCACTTATGTGTGAAGTCATTGTTTGCTTTATCGATTTTAAAATAAAAAATTACTGTAAAAATGCATTCAGAACAAAAACAGTCAGTATGTCTGTATAGACTTTTTAAAAAATAAAGTCGTGTATTGTTTATAAAGTGTTTGCAATTTCCATTTTAAGATAGATTTATTATTTAACGTTGTATTTATGCTTTAATAAGAGAGGTGTGATGTGTAAAAACGAGTATTCACATACTTTATAGTAGGTGGTTAGTCATTTTATAACTCACTAAAGGAGAGATTATGCTTTTTCCTTACTATGTGTTTATACATCAACACCCTGCATTTAGCTTATCTGGTATTGAGTCCTGAGATCTTTATCAACCATCCCAGATAATATCACTGCCTACAGGTAAAACAAAAGTCATGCCATCAATCAGTCATGGCATCAGCCCTTATACAAACAGAAGGCTGTCTTTAAAATGAAAGTATTTAAGGTTCTTCCTTAAACAGTTTTTCATGATATTACATCAATAATTAATCATGAAAAATAGATCATTTAACCCGGTACCAGCTGTTACCTCAAATTAAAATATTACAATACCAATAAAAATGGACAAGTTGGCAAAAAAGTAATATGGTGGAGATATTTCACTGGTAATAGACAAACATTTTAATTTCCAACAAGCTGATTACAGTCACTTATATACAATGCTCAAAAAATAAAGGGAACACAATGTAACTCCAAGTCAATCACAATTCCGTGAAATCAGTATGTCCAATTAGGAAGCAACACTGATTGTAAATCAATTTCACTTGCTGTTGTGCAAATGGAACAGACAACAGGTAGAAATGAGAG
>JAOUQT010000027.1:2649471-2661023 GCA_025769995.1 Xyliphius kryptos | reverse complement strand
CTACTTGGAATCGAACCAGGGACCTTCCGGTCGCAAGGCCGGTTCCTTAACCACAAGCCTACGACTGCCCCCAACTTGTCTCTAACAAGTGATCTCTCTCTCTCACACACACACACACATCAGTAGCTAATTATTATGGACGCATATAGGAAAAATACAGAGAGATTGTATGGTGAAAGCATGAGAAAGACGAGACGGCATTAAAAATTCCGTCAAGAACTTTAAACTAAACTTTAATACATACTTGTGGTAATATGGGGTGCAGTGCTGGTACCGCAAAGATTCACTAAATATGGATAAGGAATGATAACTGTTTTTATATCTGGCTTTATTCTCGGAATATTGGACTCAGGGTTGTGAGTAATTTACAACCTCAGACTATAGAACAAAAACTTTGAGTGCAGCATTGGAGTTGGTTTGTGTTAGACTATCAATCTTTCGTCTCAGAAAAATCAAAAAGCCGTGACTAGCGTGCCGTCTCGGAAAAATCTGAGAGCCTGATTAGATTAGATTCAATCTAATGCAGTGTGTGTATTCAATTTTATTGTCATTAGCTATGTTTATTTTTATGTGCAAAATTTCTTAATTTTTCTTAATTTTATGATGCACGTACACATGCACCAAGCTTTTTGACACGCGCAATGATGTAATTTCCCTAAAACAAGCACAGAATAATTTGTACTTCCGTCTACGCTATAAACAAACCACCAATCGCGGGATTGCCACACATGCACAGTCAGGTTATTTTTTCAGTCTCAATTGGATTAGGTGTGTACATGGACGTCTTTCCGAATAAGGATCGTCATAAACTACCCCTCTTGTTCGTAATAAAATTTCATTCCGATTGAGCTTAATCCAATCAGAATTGTCCGAATAACATGTTTATATGACGTTTATATTTTTATTCCAATCGGTCCTTTATTTCCAATAATTTGTGTACAACAATGTACAGGCAGATTTATACATTATGTTAACTTTATCCCAGTAGTGGCACATTGCCCACAGATATCTTGCCACAGCTGTTAAATGAGTTCTTTACTATGATCATGTCTAATCATTTCTTTTCCTGTTATTTCTCTCTCTTCTGCCCGAGGTTTACACACTACTACTGAGAGAATGCTGAGTCGACTTCGTCTCCAACACCCTCTGATCCACCTGGATGGCAAATTCTACACACTTCATCACAGACTCTTTTTCAGGTTGTTAATCAGATATAACCCAAATAAGGATGGGTTTCCCCTCTGAGTCTGGTTCCTCTCAAGGTTTCTTTCTCTTGCTCGTGGGGGGAAAAATTTATCTTATTAAAGCTCAAATTAATATTTATAAACTGTATATCATGCTTGTTAAGCTGCTTTGTGACAATGTTCCATTGTAAAATGCGCTATATAAATAAAATTCAATTGAATTGAATTGAATTGAAATTAAAACATGAAGGTTGCATCAAAATTTGTGAGAAATCAGTCATTCGGACAACTGAGCCACTTTGGCGTATCAAAATTCTGTTTTTTATCAATCGCTATTTATCTCTAGCAGTGTTTTTACATGAATAGTACTGAGTAAACATATCAGCTTGTCATGTTAACTTATGTTTAAGACAAAAGGTTTGGAATCAGACTCCAAACCTGATGTCTTTATCCAGTCATCCCGCCTTCGATTTTTAAATTACTGGCCAGTTTTGTAGTGAATCTAAAAATGTTTATAGGTCGAAATAAATATTTTAAATGTGAATCTATTTTCTACTTTTTGCAAAATTGAATCTGAAAGTGAATATTAAATATTGTGCAAATAAACTAAAAGTTGTCAGGCTGGATATTACGGTGTTGTCTACTGCAAGAATCATTAACTGGATAGTATGAAGCATGATAAGCTTTAATGGCTTAACTATGTTTTGGCTTATAGATCTGTGGGACACATGTAATCTCTTCTTTCACATAACCAAAATCCATTTGGACATATTTTTCAGAGTGAAATGTTTGAATGTATAGTGAAATTGTTCAGTGAACTCTGGAAATGCATAAAAAGCACATAATGTATGATTTCAGTTTGTGTTTTTGAAGTTTAATTCCTAATGTCACATTTGCCTATTGCAGACTATCCGCTTCAAGTCATATTTGTTGAGCATGGGCATTGCCAATCCTGTAACCAGAGAAACACATGGTTCAGGCACACACTACCACATGCAGCTTGCTAAACAGTTGGGAGACATGCTGCAGGCACCTCTGGAGGTAAGACTATCTATATGAGTTAAGGGAAAAAAGTTACTAGTTACCTATTTTGTAAATTACATAATCAATGAGTTGTAGACTACTTGGCCTTTTTCATTATTATTAGTTTTATTAATATTTGCAGACTTTGAGATTTTCTAAGAGATGCTCTTTGTTTACTCGGTCAAATTAATTCGATAGCTTATTTGCTTTTCATGCATTTTCTTGTTTGTCAAATGCTGCTGCTGCTGCTCTTCAGGAGAGAGGTGGTATGATGGCGCTAACTGAAGTCTACTGTCTAGTGAACCGAGCACGAGGGATGGAGGTAAACTAGAAAATCTGTCAAGTTACACCTTTCTACACATATTTTGTTCAGGGAAGTATTTGATTCATTCGGATTATATACTCTCCAACCACTTTATTGGGTACACCTTGCTAGTAAAAGTTTGCACCCCCTTTTACTTTCAGAACTGTCTTAATTCTTCCTTGCATATTTGCAACAAGGTTTCGCATTCCTTGGAGGTTTCGGTCTATATTGACATGATAGCCTCACACAGCTGCTGCAGATTTGTCTGTTGCACATCTGTGATGTGAATCTCCCATTCTACCATATCCCATTGGAGTACAGTGAACTCATTGTCATGTTCATAAAACCAGTTTGAGATGATATAACCTTTGGCACATGGTGCATTATCCTGCTAAAAGTGGTCTTCATAAGATGGGAACACTGTGGTCATAAAGGTATGGTCAGGATCAATACTCAGTTAGGCTGTGGAATTTAAATACTCAGTTGGTACTAAGGGCCCAAAGTGTGTCAAGAAAATATCCCTCACACCACTACCACCATCAACTGCTGACACAAGGCAGGATGGATCCACGCTTTCATGGTGTTCATGACAAATTCTGACCCTACCATCTAAATGTCAATCATCTTGAACCAGTCTGCCTTGCTCTAATACTTAAACTAATCCTTCTGACACCAACAACCATGAACATTTAAAGTCTCTAAATCTTCTTTATTCCCTATTTTGATGCTCGGTTTGCACTTCCCTAATTTGCCTTGACCACTTCTACATGCCTAAATGCATTGAGAAGTGGCCATGTCATTGGCTAATTAGATATTTTTGTTACCAAGCAATAGATCATGTGTGCTTTATAAAGTGACCAGTGAGTGTACAGAAAATAGCATAGTGCAGTTTTTAATCTGAATGCTAAATACTTGATGACTTGCTCTAACACTCAGTAAGGTTTACTTAAGTAATATCAATCCACAGTCTGTTTGTTTATATGGAAATAATCCACGCCGGGGTGGTGTGATGTGATTTGAACATTATTTTTGGATTATATTAATATAGCCACCTTGGAGTGTGTGAATTCAATCACGCTGTGGTTTAATCTTTATTATTGGCACAGGCCAAAAATAGAATATATTCAGGCTACAGAATACTGTATATATATATATAAGGAAACACCAGAGAAACCTTTTGTCACTGATCTCTCCTAAATATTAATGCTGCTTTAAACGAGTGCATTTAAAAATAATTTTAAGGTAATTTGAAAGTAATATCTTGGAGGGTAAAAGCTTATTTTAAAACATATCTCATTGGCAACATATTATGGTATAGATTTATAGAAAGAATAAATATGTGGAAGAATACAAATTATAGTGCTGAGTTATAGTACATATCTGCATACTAATATTCTGTCCTTCCATAAACATTGAGATATCATTTTTATTTATAATAAATAAATGTATAACATTTAACATTTCTTGTTTTACCTGTACATAATTATTGGCATTTTTCTTTTTTCAGAATTTTATTTTAGGGTATTTAGTGTGTGTTCATTTAAATGAAAAATTCTAAAATATGTTTGTTAACAGGAGGGGTAAATATATTTACCAGGCAATGTAGTGAGAAATGAAAGAACCTCAGTTACAGTATATTGTTTCATATAAATGTATATTACAGGGGTTAGACAATGAAACAAATTTGAAAATAATTTATTAGTATGGTGTAGTGTCTCCTTTTGCGGCAAATACAGCATTGATTCGTCTTGGGAATGACACGTACAAGTCTTGCACAGTGGTCAGAGGGATTTTAAGCCATTCTTCTTGCAGGATAGTGGCCAGGTCACTACGTGATGCTGGTGGAGGAGAAAGTTTCCTGATTTGCTCCTCCTTTGACATTTAATGAGGATCTTTATCATATGATCTGAGATGGCCAATGCTTGTTATTTCATGGTTTGCTAAAACTTGGTAAAGATTTTATTAGACTCATTCCATACACCGTACAACTGTGCTGCTTTTAAAATCTGGCTAAAATTCCACAGTCTTAAACCAGATTAACAAGCAATATATTGTTCAGCTCTGTCTATTTTAACTGCATCTCTCCATCTTCCTGCCTTTCCCCCCTCCCTCTGTAGTTCTTCTGTCCTGTTAGCGGTGGTTTGGGCCGTTGCTTTGCTAGTAATGAGCACAGCAGCACAATATGGGCACCGGGCCGGAACAGCTGAGAGAGAACAAAGCCAGCAGGATGGGGCTGATGCACAGGGTAACTACCTTTGGCAGAAAGTGTGTGTGTGTGTGTGTGTGTTTTCATGGGCGCATGTGTTATTACGTTACAGGATCCAAATAAGAGATGCACAGAGGCCCCTTGAGAAGCTCCTGCCAAAAAGGCAGTCTGGTCTGTGTGTGTTCATGCGCCATGTGCGACAATAAGTGGAAGGACCGTCTGAGAGTTTACGCTCTTATGTCCCAGGTTAGTCAACTGGAAACTTCTGCGTTTGTATTCTTGAATTGGGGCATTTGACGACACCCAACTGAAAATTCCACCTTTGAAATGTCTGCTAGTCAGTATTTGTCTCAAGTAAAATAAATGAAACCATGCTGTTAGCAGAAATAGTGAATGTGCGTTCAGAAAACTGTAGTCATTCTGTGACTGTAGTCATTCAGATGGGTGTGTGTTTTTAGAAATATGAATATGAAACGTATCAGCATGTACATTATTCTATACATAGTCGGCACTCCTTTTGATTGAATTACTGCAGCAATGCAGCTTGGCATGAAGTCGATCAGTCTGTGGCATTGCTCAGGTGTTATGAGAGCCAATGATGCTCCGACAGAAGCTTTCGGCTGTACTGCATTGTTGGGTCGGGTATGTTGCATCTTCCTCTTCACAATACCCCATAGATTTTTTATAGTGTTAAGGCCAGGTGAGCTTGCTGGCCAATTATAAAACAGGGATACCATGCTCCTTAAACCAGGTTCTTGTGGCTTTGGCACTGTATGCAAGTACCAAGGTCCTGTTGAAAAATTAATCAGCATCTCCCAAAAATTGGTCAGCAACAGGAGTGTGTTAAAACTTCCTGGTAGACAGCTGCATTGACCTTGGAATGCAGAAAACACAGTGGGCTAACACCAGCAGATGACATGGTTCCAAGCCATTACTGATTGTGAAAACTATACCTTAAGTGACATGGATTCTGTCCCTCTCCTCTTTTCTTCTAGACTCTGAGAACTTAATATTGGCCCACTCAGCAGCAGTCCAGTCCCTTGTTCAAGAGTGTCTTTTGTTCAAGAGTGGCTTGACACAAGGAATGCGACAGCTGAAATCCATGTCTTGCATAGGTCTGTGCACAGTGGTTCCTGAAGCACTGACTCCAGCGGCAGTCCAGTCTTTGTAAATCTTCCCTACAATGTTTGAATAGGTTTTGTTTCACCATGCGCTCCAGTGTGCTGTTATCCCTATTGCTTGTACACTTTTTTATGCTACATCTTTTTCCTTTCCTGTGTCTCTGTATTAATATTTATGGACACAGACCTCTGTGAACAGCCAGCCTCTTTAGCAATGATCTTTTGTGTCTTGCCATGCTTGTGCAAGGTGTCAGTGGTCATCTTTTGGACAACTGTCAAGTCAGTCTTCCCTATGATTGTGGATCCTACAGAACTAGATTGTGGGGCCATTTAATGGCCGTTGTAGGTGTTTTGATTTAATAAGCTGATTAGATTGTGGAACCAGGTGTATTTCATATTAAACCTTTTCCCAATATTCAAATTTTCTGAGATACTGAATTTGGGTTTTTTATTAGTTGTCATTTTTAATAATCAAATTAAAAGAAATAAACACTTGAAATATATCAGTCTATGTGAACTGAATGCATATTATATTCAGGTTTCACTTTAATTGAATTATGGAAATAAATCAACTTTTTTATGATATTCTAATTTTATTACCCATAGATGCACAGATGCACAGATCTCATTAATATGAAACCCTGTTCCCTTTGACAGATAGATACAAATTTATAGACTAGGCAATTAATGGCAATTAAAACTAGAATTACATTTTAGAATTGTCCAGTAAACAGCATTTGTCTCTGGTAAATGCTGTAAGCAAGCTCTTAGCAGAAATGACTAATAGTGGGTTTGTTAAAGTATGGGCCCGTTTTTCTGAATGGAAATGAAATTATTTTGTCCTCAGGTGAAACACTTAACCCCAACTGGTTGTGTAAACATACAGGAATTAGACAATAAAACTGAAACACCTGTCATTTTAGTGTGGGAGATTTTATGGCTAAATTGGACAAGCCTGGTGGCCAATCTTCATTAATTGCATTAATTGCAGAGTGAGAAGGTTCAATTAGCAGGGTATGAGCACAGGTTTGCTTAAAATATTGCAATACACACAACATTATGGGAGACATACCAGAGTTCAAAAGTGGACAAATTGTTGGTGCACGTCTTTGATACAGCAAGTCTTTGTGATGTATCAAGAGCCACTTTGGGGTGTTTTGGAGGAGCAAGTCAGGAAACGTTTTTCTCCACCAGCATCACGTAGTGACTTGGCCACTATCCTGCAAGAAGAATGGCTTAAAATTCCTCTGACCACTGTGCAAGACTTGTATTTGTTATTCCCAAGACAAATTGCTGCAAAAGGAGGCCCTACACCATACTAATAAATTATTGTGGTCTAAAACCAGGTGTTTGAGTTTCATTGTCTAAACCCTGTATCTATTAAGTTGTACATTATCTTCGGGAGATTTTGATTGCAGTGGTGACTGCCCTACAACTACAAGAAAAGCGCTGTTTCCTCTAAAATGTCATGAAACAATAGTCAAATATGTTGTATTTACATTGCTAATACATATTTTATATTTTTTAACATACACAATAGTGACACAATCAAAAAAAACTTACTGAAATGCAGATTTTATGGAGTTCAATGGAATGGCTCCATATTTTATGCTTCAAACATAGGGTTCATTCGAAAATTGCAGAAGCCTTGTTTTCTGGGGTGTATGGTCTGTGGGCTGAACTGGACGCTGGACTTCTGCATGATGATTAACTGTGAAACAGGCTGGACCACTTCTTTATTGACAGCATTTTAAGGCCAGTCCCTTTGCAATGCAGGGTAAGTGCCATGTAAGAATCTGCTTTACTCGGGGTTAGTTGCTAGCAATACTGTAATTTGTACATTTCATATTGTAAAGAAAAATAAATGTATCGTTCCAGAGTTTTATACTTGTTTAATTTTAATTAAAGTTTAATTGATAACTGCATGCTAGTTCTTAAAGACAGGAAAAGTATCTGGCAAGCTGTGCATAATGGCAGACATAATGTTGTTAATTTAATATAGGCAAAGCCTATCTTCATAGTCTTCTTTTTGCATATTAACAATGAAGACATTTCACTTGAACTGATTGTCTAATCTCACCAATTCCATACTGGACAAATGTGTATTTTTTATCCATGGTTTTACTCACTTCGTGGGTTTTTCTGGCAATCAGTGGATTAGGAACAAATGATATAATTAGCAATATATTGAGTAATAAGGCAAGAAATCAAGGGAAGATAACTGATCTTTTCATCTCATGCTATGACAAGTTTAGCTGGCTGAATTAAAGTCTGGTGACAAAGAAAATGTACAGTACTACTGGTCATGCCTCTTAATAAAACCATTTTATTCTATTTGTATTTTTATATGAGTAATGTTGTTCTTTACTAATTTCATGAAGTAGGCACAAAATCTTCTTCCCCTGTTTGAAAAAAAACACAATCCTGTTTGAGTGTCACACTTACCTAGTTCTTTTGCCAGGATTTTTTTCAGTCATCATGTCAGTTGTCATACAATCATTATGTAGTTGTTTAAACATCATTTTATAGAAAATATAATTAATTTATATGTGAATAAACTTCAGAAATGGGTGTGGCTTATACAAGCAGTGATCAAGAAAAAAAGATAAAGAAAGCAGTGATATAGCTTTCTTTAATATCTAAACCAGCCATTAGAGAGTACATTCCAGTGATTTCTAGCATTGAAAGAATGGCATCCTGTGTAAAACATTTGCTAAAACAATTATGCAAGGTGGTTAAAATTCCGAAATACTGGATCGGTCTTTGCCTGGGTTAGCAACAACCACCACTGATACTGGTGTATAACAGAATACCAGTGGAAATAAGGCTGCTGTTTTTCCAAGAAGAAGTTTGTAAGGAAACAGAATGAGAACAGGGGAGTCAAGAGTTTAGGGCTCAGGTTAGCAAACCTGAATGTAGAGACGATAGCAGGGAAAGGTAGAGAACTGGCAAAGTGGAAGGTTAATAGGGCTAGAAGCATTGCTGCAGGTTTTAAACTGTTCTATCATGGTGTGTAAAAAAATTAGTAGACCTGAAGCAGGACTATGCAAAGAGTGCTGTTGAGGTGAAAGGAGTGTCAGATAGGGTGATTAGTTTAAAGCTAAAAGAAGTGATTAAGAAGAGAAGAGATTGGGTTATACAAAGTGGTAGAGTATTCCCAGCAAGGAGAGATTGGTGAATGGTGCAGATTTCAATGGGCATGTTTTTTAAAGAAACAAAGGAGATGAGGAGGTAATGAGCAGGTGTGATGTTAAGGATAGGAAACTAGAAGGACACATGATGGTAGAGTTTGCAAATAGGATGGAAATGGCTGTGGTAAAATAAGGAGGAGCACACAGGTAGCCTACATCCTGTTTAGAGGTTGCTTGAAAGAGATTTGATATTGTAATGTAGTGGCAGGGAAGAGTGAAGCTAGACAGCATTGAATGGTGGTGTGCAGGATGACTGTGGTGGTTAGGAAGAGGAAAAGGGCAAAGACAGAGCAGACGACCAAATGGTGGAAGTTGAGAAAGGAAGAATGTTTGAGGAGTTCAGAGGGGAGTTAAGAAAGGTTTTGTGTAGTAGTAAAGAGCTTTTAGATGACTGGGTAACAGCAGAAAATACAATGAGGAAACCTGGAGGTGGAGCGAGAAAGGGCCGGATATTACTCAAAGGAAGAGTGTAGTGAAGAAGAAATATGAGAGGGAGAGGGAGTAGGCAGAATTACAAGGAGATGCACGTGGCAGTTTGCTCTGGAAAATGAATATGAGATGAATAAAGGTCAATTCTAGTACAACAGAATATATGTGCCTGAATGCCACATTGTATGATTTTTAGACTGTGGCAATGACTAAGACAGAATGAAGAGCTGGACGTTCTTTTTTGGAGTAAGTAGGATGGATTGGATTAGAAATGAGAACATCAGAGGGACAGCATAGTTAAAAAAATTGAGACACAAAGTTAGAGAGGACAGAATGATATGGTTTTGACATGTGCAGAGAAGGTACAGTGGATATATTGGTAGTGCTGCAGATAATTTTGTTAGTAAACTCCCAAATTTATTTAACTATGATTTTATCACCCTCCAATCCCACTGAGCTCAATCAGACAGCTGAGCACCTAGCTTCAATTCTTTGTTGTACTCTGGATAGCGTAGCCACAATTAATAGAAGATTAATTAAAGACAAAAAAACTAGCACCACTGTATAATAATTTCACAAAGATCCCAAAACAGACCACCAGGAAACTAATACGTAAATTGCGTAAAACAAACGTTTTTGTGCATCAAACAGCATAGAAGGAGAGTCTTGTAAACTATAGGAAATCTCTTTGTGCTGCTAGAGCAAAATATTTCTCCTTGCTAATAGAAGACAACAAAAATTATCCTCGCTTTTTATTTAAGACCGTAGCAAAACTAACTAGGAAGAAGACCACTGCAGAAGCGTTCCCACTATCTGGTTGTAGTTGCGACGACTTTATACATTTTTTAGTGATAAAATTGAAAATATAAGGCACAAAATCAATATTGTAAATCTTAACCTGAGTAACCAAAATCAACTAGACATCAATATATTTACACTAGACTATAGATTATCATGTTTTAATCCACTCTAAGAAACAGAGTTAATTGCACTAGTTTCATCATCAAAATCTACATCATCTATATTAGATTCTATACCCACAACAATGCTCAAAAATAGACTACCGGAAATAATCCCACCTCTAATAAAAATGATCAATTCCTCACTCAGTTCTGGATATGTCCCTAAATCATTTAAATTAGCAGTTATCAAACCTTTGATTAAAAAACATAATCTTTACCCCTGCCAGCTGTCAAATTATAAACTATATCTAACCTCGCCTTCCTCGCCAAGATCCTAAAAAGGTTGTAGCGCAGCAGTTATGTTCATACCTGAATAAAAATAATATTTTTGAAAATTGTCAGGCCCCATCATAGCACGGAGACAGCAATGGTTAAAGTTGTCAATGATTTGCTAGTTAGGCCTCTAATTAGGGTTGTGTATCTATGCTTATATTGCTTGACCTAGGTGCAGCTTTTGACACCGTCAGTCACACTATTCTTTATAGGCTAGAAAATGTTGTTGGAATTAAAGGAACAGCACTGTCATGGTTCAGGTCTTATTTGACTGACCGTTATCAGATTTTAAATGTAAATGGCCACTATTCTATAAGCAGTAGGGTAAAGTTTGGTGTCCCATAAGGTTCAGTCTTAGGCCTGTTACTATTTTCTATATATATATGCTACTGCTGGGTAATATCATTCGCAAGCATGATATAAACTTTCACTGTTATGCTGATTATACGCAGTTTCTGATAATACGTAATACGTGATATGTAAAGTTTCTGATATTTTATAATCTCTAGGTGGTTTTTCAATTACACCATGTACAGCTGTAAAAGACCTTGGTGTGATTATAGATTCTAGCTTTTCCTTCGAATCTTATGGAGATATTACCACCAGAATATCATTATTTCACCTTAGAAACATTGCTAAGTTCAGAAATATGCTGGCACAGAATGCAGCGGCCAGAATCCTTACTAGAACCCAAAATTATGAGCACATCACCCCTGTCTTATCCACACTGTGCTGGCGACCGGTCAAATTTCGAAATACCTCATATTATGAGGACTACAACAGGGGGCAGATTATTCTTTTATCGAGCCCCACATCTAGGGAATAGTCTTTCAGTTAATGTTTGGGACAATCAAAGTCA
>JAOUQT010000027.1:2455004-2466419 GCA_025769995.1 Xyliphius kryptos | reverse complement strand
ATACAGACTAACCTGTCTTGCACACTTAATAACTTAAATAAACTTTCTTCCCCATTCTGATGCTTCATTTGCATTTGATTAGATATTTGTGCTAACAAGCAATTGGACAGGTTTACCTAATAAAATGGCCGGTGAGTATATATACTAAAGCTAAAAATGCTTATTTTTTAACTAGTTAAATAATTTTAACTCATTTCCAAATTTCCTTAAACCAAGCCTTCACTATTTTATATTTATTATTATCAGTAGCCTTATGGTTCAAACACGTTTCCGGTGCTGCATCTGGGCATGTGCTTAAAATAGTGAATGCTAAAACAGAGGCCCAGGTTTTTCACGAGTGGGACACATAGGCTGGGTTATGAGTCAAGGTTAGAAAGGTCTGCTTTATGCTAGGCATATAAATATTGATGTAAACAGGGTTAAGAGGTTACAGTCAAGAGGCCTGGTTTACGCCACATTTTTAAATATAGCAACAAGGTTAAGAACAATGAGACAGTGTGATACATCATGTGAAGTGTACGGGGAGACAAACAGAGCGCAACAAATTAACCTAAACAAATCTGCTTAAACATGATGAGAAATTGTACATTCATATTCACTGTTGAACAAGATTATATATAAGTGTGTATTCAGAAATATAAAGAACTGAACGACTCAATAAATAAAGCTCGGTAAATTGTTATTTGTAACTTTTCAAGCACTCATTAATATTTGTGAATTTTGGTATAAATCTATATGTGTTTATTTAAGGTTTTTTAGGTTTAAAAGGCTTGGAATGACAAGTATTCTGGCTTTCACATTGATAAATCAGTTAAAAATGCAGCTATGTTTATTTTTACCATTCATTCATAACAAGTACTACAGCGCCATTAAAGATCCAACTTGGCACAAGAGTTCCCTCTACCGGATATTTATAGAACATACCGTATTCGTTAAAGAATGATAAAACACTCTTATGCTAATGAAGTTATCCGTTTTAGATTCACAAACATGTCATAAAATATTACATGTTCCCCTGTAATTAATATTAAACCACTTTACAATACTGGTACATAACATTTACTAAGCCTCAACATATAGTTATAGCACGAATAGTTAGCACATCAGTAAATAATGAAGAGTATATAATATCGTGAGTCACATATGAATAACCCTTGAAAAAGCTAGTTGTGTATTAACATCTTGTATTACTTCTTGTGTATCAACATCTTGTTAACTCTTCGTGTTAATTAAAGATGTAACATGTTTAATCATTGTGTTAATTAATTAGAGATGTAACATGTTAACGTATTGTGTTAATTAAATAGAGATGTAATATGTTAACTCATTGTGTTAATTAATTAGAGATGTAACATGTTGACTCACTGTGGTAATTAATTAGAGATGTAATATGTTAACTCATTGTGCTAATAAATTAGAGATGTAATGTGTTAACTCATTGTGGTAATTAATTAGATATGTAATATGTTAATTATATAGAGATGTAATTACTGTGCTATTTAAATAGAGATGTAATAGTTTCACTTATTGTGTTAATTAATTGGAGATGAACGTGTGAAGTAATTGTGGTAATTAATTTGAGATGTGATATGTTAACCATTGAGTTAATTAATTAGAGATGTAATAGGTTAACTCAATGTGTTCATTAATTAGATATGCAATATTTAACTCACTGCGGTAATTAATTAGAGATGTAATATGTTAACTCATGGTGTTAATTAATCAGCGATACAATGTGTTAACTTAATGTCTTATATAATTAGAGATGTAATAGATTAACCTAATGTGTTAATTAGAGATGCAATATTTAAACAATGTGTTAATTAATTTGAGATGTAATCTTTTACCTCATTGTGAATTAGAGATGTAATACGTTAACTTAGTGTTAATTAATTAGAGATATAATTTAACTCATTTTGTTGATAAATTAGAGATATATGTAGACTTGTGTTAATTTGAGATGTAATTTAATTCATTATGTTAATTAATAATACATGTAATATGTTAAATTATTGTATTAATTAGAGATGTTATAGGTTAACTCAATGTGTTAATTAATTAGAAATTTTATATTTTAACTTATTTTAGAGATGCAATATTTAACTCAAGGTGTTAATCAGAGATGCAATGTGTTAACTCAATGTCTTATATAATTAGATATGCAATATTTGAACAGTGTGTTAATTAATTTGAGATGTAATATGTTGACAAAATGTGTTGATTAGAGATGTAATCTTTTAACTCATTGTGATAGAGATGTAACTCATTTTGTTGATAAATTAGAGATATATGTAGACTTAGTGTTAGAGATGTAATTTTTTCATCTATTATGTTTAGAAATGTAATATGTTAACTTATTGTATTAAAGATGTTATAGGTTAATTCAATGTGTTAGAGATGTTATATTTTAGAGATGCAATATTTAACTCACTGTGTTGGAGATGTAACATGTTAACTCAGTGTATTAGAGATGTAACATGTTACCTCAATGGTTTGATTAGAGATGCAATATTTTTAATTAGCACTAATGGTGCCGATTAATTAGATATAAAGTGTTAACTCATTGTGTTGAAGATGTAATGTTAATTCACTGCAGTAATTAAAGATGTAAGACGTTAATGTGTTCATTAACTATAGATGTTATATGTTAACTCGGTAGTAAAATTAGAGATGTAATATTTTTAACTCTGTTACTTGGGGATGTAATTATAACATGTTAGAGATGCTCCATTTATCATTTGAATTCACTGTTCAAACAAGGGCGTTGAAGAGCTTGCCCAATTACAGAGACGAAAAGCAATTGAACATTTAAAAGGTTTATTCACAAATAATAAAAAAGTATAAGATTTCACATCTCAAAGCACGAGGTTAAACATTTACCAAGACAATGGCAGTGTAAAAAATAAATCAAGGCAAAATGTAAAACCTTAAAAAGCCCTATACTTTTCAAAAATAATTAAAAGTAGTAAAAGCATGCAGTTAAGTTACAATTTTTACAAGTCAGCACACAGTGCCAGAGTCCATTCTGATCTCTCTAGGAGACATGCTTGGCAAGATCCTTGATCATTGAAGACTTAAGCTGAGAGATGGTTGCAATTCTCATTTGCTTCTGACTGGAGTACTTGTTTTTAACCGCCTACAAAAAAGAGGAAAAAAAAAACCCGCATTAGATAATTTTGCAACATCTCTATAGAACTGTGCAAACTGCAGAATATGACCACCATACTCACCAGGTGCTTAGAGAGCCCCTCATTGACTTTGACCACATTCTTGGCAATGTGTTGCATCACAGGGATCAGGCTGTCCTCCGTATAGCCCATGTAGTACTGTAGGGTTGGAGTCTAGACAGCAAAGAAAGGAAATTAAAATAACCCAAGAGGGGAAATAGAAAGAGGCTTGCCAAATCAAAGCCAACAGAACTTACCCATTCACCACAGTTGAAGACCTTCAGCATGAGGGAGAAGGCAGCACAGGCAACATGAGAGGGAGCAAAGTGCACCATGTCATAGTCCACCATGGTAAGCTCTACAAAGTACTTAGCCAAAGTGTGCTGCTCTGCTGTAACCTATGAAGATATGAAATTCAGTACTTAATGCCTAAACTGTCAATTCTAATTCATAAGTCACTATATAACTTGGATAAGTCAGTTTCCCTATATCCAACACTAGACAAGTGCATAGTTTGCCAAGCTTTTCAGGTAACATTGTTGCAAGTCATTACATTTGTACCTCGCCAATTTTTGAGGCTCTGCGCAGGAACTGTAGGGGCAGAGGTCTCCCAAAGCTGAACTTCAGAACTCTCAAAATGTTCATCTCCATGTCACGAATCTGTGCTGTGGTGTAGGCACGATCAGTCACAAAGGCAAAGTCTGCAATCTCGGGCGGGTACATTTCCTCATATTTGGATGCAATGAACATGGCAGTTACACCAACTAGCTGGAGCTGCTTTTTTGGAGTAGGATTATCCTGCAGGGTTTTAAAATATACATATTAAGCAACAAGCATTATCAAAGTTACCTTTTTGTGGAGAAATTGAGGATTTAGGCACCTACCTGAAGAAAGCGATCAATGAGGGCAACCGTCATATACATGGTCTCCTGCAGCAGTCGAAACTTGATTTGGACCTGGACAAGCCAATCAATAAGGATGGCACGCATGTTCCCAGTGACTTCCCTGCCTTCCAGATATTTCGGCCTGACAGACTGATCAGCCTTAAGAATAGGAGAAAAACAGAATTTAAGACCCAAAGCTTTAATGGATAAGTAGAAATACAAAGCAAATGCAAATAACCTCAAGCTGCCGGAGGTATTTGTAGATGTCCTTCACATATTCACTGCAGAGCATGGGATTGTCGTAGTCATCAGCATCCACATCTTTGATATTAATTAACACATCAGAGAAAGCCTGGCACAGCTCCTCAGGCTCACAGCCAGAGGTTTCCATAGGCACAGGAGATGATGGCTCAGAAAACACCTAGTGTTTAATACAATGAGAAACTCGTGAGATTTTTACAAAATGATTTCAAAATGGATAATCAGAAGTAAACAAGAATGTCAGCAAACCTCATTTTCCACTTTAGGCAACTGCTTTGGCTCTTTTGGCTGTTGCACTGGCTCAGGGACTTTCTTCTCTTCATCCACAACCGGTACAGCTTTTACACCCTGTTTTAGAAAGCCATCACATTAGTAACGAAGGAGAAAAAAAAAAAAAAAGGAATCGGGGGAGAGGGGGTTAAGCTTGTTAGTAAAGAATACATGCAGACTAAGGATAGTAACAACGCACAGAATGTAGGCAACAGACAGCCTAGAGTTGTGAAGCAGATTTGGGACCTAGCGCACACCAGAGAATAAAAATTGCTGAAGTGCCCTTAAACAAGGGCCACCCCAACTGCTTTAAGCATGTGCAAAAGTTAGGCTATTGGCCATGTGTACACTTAAATGGGGCAGAAAAGAGGAATAAACACCATCCTCATACCAGTGGTATACCCAATAGCACACGTCAAAGGGGTTTATTTCTCCGTTGATTGCAGAGCTGATGAGAAATTGTAATACCCAGAAAGTCCATTTATCACTCAATACTATAGGTACTGACTTATCCGTGTAGCCAGCCATCGCCGGCAAAAAAGTCGTATGACATGACAGTTAAAACGGGGCTCTAATCAATACTTCGATATGCATTTTACAAATATGACCAATGAGAGGGGATTCGTTTTGTTCCCATTTTATCTCTATAAAGGGAAAGGTGTGGACTGGACAATATTTTAGGTACTTTTGGGCAAGTGTTAGTGCTTTCGAGTGAAGAAACAGATTAAAGATAAAAACTTGCCTTTTTTCTGATTGGCTCTCGGGGTAGAACCGCGTTACCGATTTCTCCCAACGCAGCCCTAGGCCTCAGCACGGGCTTATTCGCGTTCACTGCTTTTCCAGCCACGGGGTTCTGGTTCTCACTGCTGGCCAAACGAGTGCTCTTTACGGACACAGAAATAAAACATCAAATGCGAAAAGATTAACAAAATACAACTGCAAATAAACATTCCATCAAACGAATCAAGCAGGAACAAATTACACACGAGCACAGATATATAAGCATTTGCAGTATAACTGCGTTAAACAAGTTTGGTTACATATAGCAAGAAGATACAAGTTATAGTTAAATGTTAAATAAAAGGAAACAACTTACTCTTGTGATACGCAACGCCATTTCTCAACTCACTTCGCAATGAAAAGCACAAACAGGATTAAATCACACGATACAACGCTGTCCTGCTTCCGTGGTTTAAATTCTCGTTCGTTTGAATCTGATTCGCTAAGTTCTAAAAACTCCACCGACTCTGATTGGTCGATATTGCACGCTCATAATGCGCCTCCATGGCGACTAATAAGTAGGCGTGGCCTATTTGCTTGAAAGCTCTTCTTCGTGTGGCAAGAATACGGACAAGTGTACCGCCATCTATAGCACCGGAGTATAGCGCTATACCTTTTTGATACAGTATGAAGCATGTGAATAAACTGTTATAAGCCAGACGTTTTCAGTAAAAATGACACGTATACATTCAAACCGGGTCTTATATGTGAGTGATCCATTAAAAGTGATCCATTTACCACTATGTTTTCACGCAGTGCAATTTGTCCTGCACATCAGTGCAGAGAAACACATTTTTTGACACACACTGGTGAAGTGCGCACACAAGCCCAGAGCGATGATCAGCCTGCACAGCACCCGGGAGAAACTGGGGGTTAGCAGTATATAACTGCATTAACTAAGTTAAGTACCTTAACTTACAACCCTGTGCTCTTATAAGTACAAATTAATTATTTAATTGCATCACCTGTCTTTTATTAATCCAAGCTCATGATTTAACCTGAACCCTGGATGCTCATCTCCTGAGTAGCAGATGATTTATGCAAAAATCTCATTTGTCTTTCCCTCTGATCTCATTGTTGCCTAGAATAAATTACTGAGGCAATCTGATTTTATATTTTTTTTCCTCTGGGAGACAATATCTTATCACGTCTGTTAATCAGAGAGAATGCATGAGACATACAGTTGTGTTAAAAAAGTTTAACATCACTAATGTGTTTAATTACTGATTTTGCCAGAAAATATAACACAACATGGGAAAACATAATCAACTATCATGGTGTGCAGGCAGCTAATTGGGTTTAATCGGCTCATTTCATAAAAGGAGTGTGTTTAAATTAATAGCAGGGTGGCATTTAAATAATTTGGTCTTCTGTGAAGAAACAGGTGTCAATTACAGCCCTTAGTTTAAGGACGGCAAATAATGTAGCTGCTTTAGCCCTTGTTCACTGAGTAAAATGGGTAGTCCCAGACATTGTACAAAAACATTGTACAAAAATATGAAATAACTTCGATCGAAGAGAAGAAAACATATAAAGAAATGCAGAAAATAATTGGCTGCTCTGCTAAAACCCTAACTGCAATGAAGTTGGGATATTGTATAGAAGAAACAGGTGTCAATTGCAGGCCTTAGTTTGAGGACGGCAAATAATGTTGTAGCTGCTTTAGCCCTTGTTCACTGTGTAAAATGGGTAGTCCCAGACATTGTACAAAAAGATTAAATAACCTCGATCGAAGAGAAGAAAACATATAAAGAAATGCAGAAAATAATTGGCTGCTCTGCTAAAACTCCAATTGCAATGAAATTGGGATATTGTATATAACATAAATAAAAACACAATATGACGATTTGCAAATTTTTCAACCCATATTGGAACAGGAGCAAGAAAAGACTGGAAAAGTTGAGAAATGAAAACATATGTTTGGATCATAACACAGGATAATTGGGTATAAATGGAGCATCCCCGAAAGGCTAGTTGTTTACAAGCAAAGATGGCAAGGTTCACCACTTGGGAACAACTGCATGAGCAAATAATTCAACAGTTTAAGAATGTTTATTAACTTGCAGATGCAAGGAATTTAGGGATTTCATCATCTGCAGGCCATAATAACATCAAAAGATTTAGAGAATCTGGAAAAATCTCTGCAAGTATGTGGAAACGCAGAAAAATCATTGCTTGCCCTTGACGTAAGATCCCCTAGCAGCACTGCATTAAAAATCGACATCATTCTGTAATGGATATTAGAACATGAGCTCAGGAACACTTCAGCAAACAACTGTCATTATCACTCCATCTACAAGCGCAAGTTAAAACTCTACCATGCAAAATGCAAAAGCCAAATATCAGCAACACGCAGAAATGCTGCCGACTTCCCTGGGCCTGAGCGCATTTGAGATAGACTGACACTAAATGAAAAAATAGCCTGCGGTCTGACGATTTCACATTTCAAATTGTTTTTGGAAATCAAGGACGTCGTGTCCTCAAGGGCCAAAGAGGAAAAAAGACTGCCCGGATTGTTATCGGCACCAAGTTCAGAAGCCAGCATATCTGATGGTATGGGGGTGTTTTAGTGGCATAGGCATAATTGTGCTGAAAGGTACGTACTAGTTTAGAGCAACATAAGCTGGCATTATAGCAACGTTTTTTTCAGCGATGTCCCTGTTTATTTAAGCAAGACAATCTTAACATTGTAGCCCTGTAGTAAAAGAGTGCAGGTACTATATTGTCCTGTCTGCAGTCCTGCTTGCATGTCTCCCAATGAAAATGTGTAGCATTTTATCAAAGAGCCTGGACTGTTGAGCAACTGAAGTTGTACATCAAACAAAAATGGGAAAGAATTAAGAAATTAGTGTCTTCAGTTCCCAAAGACATATTAAGTGTTAGAAGGAAAGATGATGAAACAATGATAAACATGACCCTCTACCAACTCAAAGTTTAAAAAAATGAATACTCCCATATGCATAGATCATAGAAAAAACAAGAATAACAAAGATGCATTTAATAATAAGCTATAAAAATGTAAAACAATCAGAAGTTGCCTACATGAACAAGCTATTTCGAAGAAACCCTCGTAAACCATTGCGGGGAAAAAACGTGTTGAAAAGGTTACAATTTGCTGTAAAACATTGGCCTGAACAGAAGTTTAGATTCTATGGACAGATGAAGGCAAGATTCTTTTTTAGGTCTAAAAGCCATAGACGACCCATTCACAGTACACTGCATAGATTGTAAAACACAGGGTTAACCCTTACTCTAGGTGCAAGCATAACAGTTTGAGGTTGTTTCTCATACCCTGGAGTCTGGCCCATTTTTCATGTCAAAAACGGTTCCTCTTGCAGTGAAACTAGGGACACCTCAAGTATAAATTTGAAAGAACCAGACAACACTGTGCTCAAGGTTTATTATATAATGAGTGTATGAAATAAACTGAAGACATGAATAAGGGTTCTTTTACACACATATCATACAGTATGCTCATTATGCAATAATTATAGTTTTATTGGGAATGTAATGATCCGTTTTCTAAAATGAGGTACACAAGACAATACGTTTAATTTATATAAATAAACTCAGAAGAATTCCTTACAAAATTTATTTACAGATGAGAAATCTTTACAGCTTTGAATAATGTATAAAACAATACATTTTCACATAATACATGTGCCATCTTTGTAATATTTCATCGCCTCCATCTGCTGTGTCATTGCCAGAACCTCATGGAATCCTGCACCGAGACCAGACATGTGCTGGAAATAAGATTCCTTTTCCACCTGGACAGTCAGATTATTCACACCTGCGTCCTTCAGCACAGCAGTCACCTGATCAAATATAAACAGACCAAATACACAGGACTGTGAAAAAGCTATTTAGTTCACATTCTGTAAATGATTTGTATTTACATAACTTTGGCTTTATTGATATTTTTCATATAAAAAAGTAAATTTTAGTGTCAGTATGTTAGCAAATATAACAATATATTACATATGCATATGACAAAAGATCCAAAAAACATTAAATGCGATGCGGTTTTGATTTTAAAAAAATAGAAGAAAGTGTCAATGTCTTCGGAACTGTCCGATTCTCAAAGACACGCAAAACGGTATCTGCTTTAGAGTAAATACGCATGTACTTGTTCAGTGGTGCTTGAGTTTGTGAACCCTTTCTACATAAATATGACCTAAAACATCGTCAAATTCTCACATAAGACCTAAAAGTAGATAAAGAGAAACTTCTTAAACAAATGAGACAAAAATATTATATATGGTCATTAATTTATCGGGAATTTATTTAGACTATGTAATCCAATATTACACATTTTAAGAGCCAAAATTTGTATGTGAACCTCTTGAAGGTGAACTTAGAGTCAGGTGATTTTAACCAATGAGATGACAATCAGGTGTGAGTGGGCACCCAGCTTTATTTAAAAATCAGGAATTTATCAAAGTCTGCTCTCAAAAAAGGAGATTTCTGAGAAAAAAAAAAAGAGTTGTTGATGCTCATCAGTCTGGAAAAGATTACAAAAAACATCCCCAAATAGTTTGGACTCCACTAATCTAATAGAGGGCCTTCAAGACCATAGTTGCTCTCCCCAGGAGTGCTTGACTAACAGCAAAAATCACTCCAAGAGCAAAGCGTGTAATAGTCGGTGAGGTCACAAAGGACCCCAGGGTAACTGCTAAGTAAATGAAGGCCTTTCTCATGTTCATGATTTCACTATCAGGACACTGAACAACAAATCGTGTGCATGGAGAAATCCGAAAACTATTGGAAAAATGAGATCAAATTATAAAAAAATATGTTTAGAGAAATGAAAACACCATATTCCAGAATAAGAACCCCATCCTATCTGTGAAACTGGATGGTGGTAGTATCATGGTTTGGGCCTGTTTTGCTGCATCTGGTCAATGACCGTGACTTTTCTAAAAAAAAAAAAAAGTCAGGACATCTGTCTAAAAACTGAAGAGAAGGTTGGTCATGCAGCAAGAAGACCCTAATCACACCATTTGTTCTACTCAATAATGGTATTTTGTAAAATTATAATATTTTTGTCTCATTTATCTGCGTTCTCTTTATCTACTTTCAGGACTTGTGTGAAAATCTGATGTTTTAGTTCATATTTATGTAGAAATATAGACAATTCATAAGAGTTCACAAACTTTCAAGCACCACTCTATGTTAAAGAGGGCATCTCGCTGAATGTTCATCACACCTTACATGCAAACCTAGAGTTCATTTTATTGTTTCTTTGTATCAATAACATGACCCACTATGTAAAATAGTGTAAATGTTTGTATTCTTTTCTATTAGTAATGCTTGATAATCTGAAATCAATCTGTAGTGTTTTATATAAATAAAAAACTAAATTTAGAGTGTGTGGTTTATGCAGAAGACTGTAGGCCAATGTCATTTCAGAACACAATTTTAAAGCTATATAGCTTTCAGAGAAGTTTTAAGCAGACCTGCTGAATAATTCTCTGCTCCACAACATCAGACATGATTTGTAGGTGAATGGTGCCGGCTAGAACGTTAGCTGAATGCCTCCAGAAGTGTGGATCACGGTATGACAAGAGACCTTCAATTTTCTGAATCTGGAAAGAGAATAACATGAGTTCATTAAGTTAGTGTAGTTTACTATATGCAATAAACAATGCTACATGCCTAATGGTTAGTATTAGTCTACACATTCCCGTCTTATTTCCAATTTCATGAATCTGATCATTTGGGATTACTTTTCTTTAACAAAATTTGTGTGGCAAGATTTTATATTAATTCATTCATTTTAGTTTACGTTTATGTCTATATAGTCTAAGGTTAATCATGTTGAGGCATTTTCTAATGAAATACAGTATCTTTGGGAAAGGAAAACTGCCAAACTATACAGGGGTTAGACAATAAAACTGAAACACCTGTCATTTTAGTGTGGGAGGTTTCATGGCTAAATTTAACAAGCCTGGTGGTCAATCTTCATTAATTGCCCATTGCACCAGTAAGAGCAGAGTATGAAGGTTCAATTAGCAGTGTAAGAGCACAGTTTTGCTCAAAATATTGCAATG
>JAOUQT010000027.1:2335530-2352277 GCA_025769995.1 Xyliphius kryptos | reverse complement strand
AGAGGGATCTCATTATTCAAAGATATCAGTCAGGAGAAGGCTACAAAAGAATTTCCAATTCATTAAATATACCATGGAACACTGTGAAGACTGTCATCATCAAATGGAGAAAACATGGCACAACAGTGATGTTACCAAGAACAGGACATCCATCCAAAATTAATGATAAGACAAGAAGAAAATTTGTCAGGGAGGCCGACAGCAACACTGAAAGAGCTGCAAGAATTTCTAGCGAGTACTGGTTGTGCAGTACATGTCAAAACAATCTCCCATCTTCTTCATATGTTTC
The DNA here is from genome assembly GCA_025769995.1 of Xyliphius kryptos. Classification (NCBI taxonomy): domain Eukaryota; kingdom Metazoa; phylum Chordata; class Actinopteri; order Siluriformes; family Aspredinidae; genus Xyliphius; species Xyliphius kryptos. The sequence goes on along the minus strand of JAOUQT010000027.1, from coordinate 2,351,988 downwards.
ATATGCCTTATCTTTCAAAAAATAATTTTGCAAATGGACATCTGAAATCTTCCAAACACGGTCTGATGCAACCAAGCTTGAACTTTTTGGACATCATTCCAAAAGGTGTATTTATACCTACAGTATAGCCTGGTGGTGGCAGCATCATGCTTTGGGGCTGTTTTTCTTCACCTGGAACTGGGGCCTTAGGTCAGGATGGACGGAATTATAAACGATTCCAAATACCAGTCAGTGTTGGCACAAAATCTTCGACCTTCTGTTAGAAAGCTGAAGAGGAACTTCATCTTTCAGCACGGCAATGACCCAAAGAACACATCTAAATCAACAAAAGAATGGCTTCACCGGAATAAGATATGCCATGCTGATAGGCTCCTACCCAAAAAGACTGAGTGCTGTAATAAAAGCTAAAGGTGCTACAACACAAAGTATTAGTTTAAGGGTGCGCATATTTATGCAACCAGGTTATTGTACATTTTTTATTTTATATTTTTTTGCTTTAAAGGTTGCATTGTACTGGTTATAGGTCACATTAAAGGCGGACAAAGTTATACAAAATATTTTAAGGAGGTTAATAAGGTTTAGGAGGGTGTTTTTGACCATTCTTCTAGAAGCGCATTTGTGAGGTTGCACGAGAAGGCCTGGCTCTCAGTCTCCGCTCCAATTTATCCCAAAGATCATCTATTGGGTTAAGGTCATGACTCTGTGCAGGCCAGTCAAGTTAATCCACACCAGACTTTATGGACCTTGATTTGTGCACGGGTGCATAGTCATGTTGGAAAAGGAATGGGGCCAGCTCCAAACTGTTCCCACAAAGTTGGGAGCATGGAATTTTTCACAGTGTCTTGGTATGCTGAAGCATTCAAGCTTTTAGCTGTGGCCATGAAAATGATTGGAACACCTGATTCCAATAATTTGGATGGTTGAGCAAATACTTTTGAGAATATAGTGTATTTATAAACAAAGAAAACATCAAAGAGTTTCCATTTTTTTATTTTTGATTATTATTGTACTTTGTTTATTTTATGTGACGTCTTGACCTATCGTTCGATAACACTGAATTATCACTGGATTAGGAACACCTCAAGGTGGCATATGATTACTTATAAGCTTCCCTTGGGTTGGTGCTTACATTACAATGTGTTTTGATCTGTTTATATTATACAGCAGAATGCAGCATTTATAGGTTTATGGAACAACTTAAGCGAGTTTGACAGACAGTCCCTCCGAAGTTATACGTGTAGCAGGTAGATAGTTTGAGCAACAGCTGCACTAATGGTAGTTCTTGTATCATTGGTGTACAAAGAGTGAAGAAACCGTTTAAACATCAGCCATAATTCACTCGGCTATTATGAGAGTTGTGCATTACAAGTCAAACTAGCATTACTAATCTAACTTACCATGCTATTGCATGGGACGGCTTTCATATGAACGTGTGACCAAAAGACAACGCCATAAGCGTCTTGCCTGGGCCAAGTAGAAAAGAACTTGACTGTTGCTTTGTGGTAGAATGTGTGTTCAGATAAAAGTAAATTTTGCATTTTATTTGGAAATCAAGTCTTGAAGAAGAATGGAGAGGCACACAACCCAAGCTGCTTGAGGTCTGGTGTGAAGTTTTCGCAGTCAGTGATGGTTTGGGAGTCACGTCACCTGCTGGTGTAGGTCCACTGTGTTATATCAAGACCAAAGTCAGCGCATCTTCATGGTTCCCTCTGCCGACAAGCCATTTTGGAAATCTAAATTTCATTGTCCAGCAGGACTTGGCGGACAGGTGACACTGACAAAAGTACTGATACCTGGTTTAATTATCACAGCATCACTGCTTGATTGGCCAGAAAACTCGCCAGACCTAAACCCCATAGATAATCTATAGGGCATTGTCAAGAGGAAGATGAAAAGCACCAGACCCAACAATGCAGATGAGCTAAAGGCTGCTATTAGAGCAGCCTGGGCTTCCATAGCATCTCGGCAGTGCCGCAAGCTGATCTCTGCACTGATGCAGTAATTTGTGCTAAAGGAGCCTCGACCAAGTATTGAGTGCATTTACTGGTATATACCTTTCAGTAAGACAAAATATCGGCATTAAGTTTTCTTTGAGTTGGTCTTATCATCTAATTTTCTGAGATAATGAATTTTGAGTGTTCATTGGTTGTAAGCAATAAGCAACATTAACAGAAATAATCACTGTGTAATGAATTTATATAATGTAAAATTGAATTACTGCAATAAATTGATTTTTGATATTTAAATTCAAGATGCACCTGTAAATTGCCGTATTTGCTTACCCATCCAGATTATCAGAATCGCGTCTTCCAATTACTTCCATGGCCACATGAATCAAGCACCTAGCCATGCAGAATGTTTTTACAAGCGTGTAAAAGAATGGGTCAGCGAATTCCAGCATGGATTTGTGATAGGATGCCACCTTTGCAAAAAATTCAGTCGTGAAATTTCCTCTCTCCTAAATATTCTACTGCCAGCTGTATTATAAGAAAATTGAAGTGTTTGGGACTGACAGAAACTTGGCCACAAAGTTGTCAGCCATGTAAACGGGGTCAGCGGATGCTAAAGTTGCCAACTTTCTGCAGAGTCATTACAAACCCCAAAGATCACAGTAGATAAAGCACAGTACATTGTCATTTTCTGAAATACTCTGGCGCACACAGCCATGCCACATTCAAAGTCACTTTAATCAACTTACTGTGTTGTGGATATGTGACTGGCTGATTAGATATGTAATGATAGTATGTTTAACATGCATTTTGAACAGGTAAACCTAATAAAGTGGCCTGTGAGTGTAGATTCTGTGTAACATGCTCTATGATCAAGTATAGACTTATTGTCTTTGTTATATCTTTAATGAATCTTGTGAATCTTGCATTCATTGCCGTTTCTTTATGTCTATGATTAAAATATTGGTATGTGTTTGCTGCTGCCATCACCACCAGCGTTACTGCAGAACAACAAACCTGCTGTGTCTCATTCTTAGTTGGAGCCCCGTGAGTTAGACGAGCCAGGGTGCAGCTTTCATTTTAACATAAAAAAAAAATACCCCGGCATGTATCCAGTGGGCAAATTCCAAACTGCGTTTTGGTAATAAGTGGTTACACAAGAAGGATAAGTTACTCCGCATTCCCTGAAAAAAGGTCCAAATATGGAATGAACTGTAAAGAGAGTCCATTCATAAGCACCTGCATTTTACTATGCCGCCTTTAACATGGCAAACAGTTTAGCCTTTTAGGAACACTAGTCTTCTGAAACGGCAGCCTGCAAATCCAAATAAAGCAGCCCACTGGCCCCATAACGCTTTTAAGTATGCACCTGTGCAGCAGGATCTAAGGCTCTCTTCCTGCCACCAGCATGCCTGTTCTCTGGTTTGTTTAGCCTCTCTAACCACCTCCACCCTTCACTTAATCACACCCTTCCTCTCGCCACTCACTTTCACATCAGACACTTTTGTTGCCACGTCACAGTCGAACTGAGGTCTGCTGTCGTATTCAAAAAAGTGCACCCTGCTATTTTTTTAAAACCCCATAAAAGTGTCTGGTTCAAAATGTTGTGCCAAGTGCTCACTCTTTCGTTGAGAACTGATTTTGGTGTTTAATAAAAAGGTGGTAGTGTTGTGAGCAGACCACAGCTTTTTTTTTTCCACACTAGTCTGTTTTTAATAGCATTTTCCTCTGCTCTTTTTATGCAGGTCCCAGCACTTTGCCAGATCTGACTGAGCAGTTTGCACTTCCAGACATGGCCCCACCCATGCTGCAGAAACTGCTCGAGGCCATTGAGAGGAAAGGTGAGCAGCTTGTTTAAAAATACAAATTATGTGTACATGTAGATATTGACATTTATGCAATATATATATATACACATCTATTTAGCTATTATGTTCAATTATGTATTTAATCTATATGAACGTAAGGTGTACTATTGCAGATACGATCACTGATCACTTTATTGTGTGAATTGTGCTAGTAAACCGTTGGACCCCCTTTTCCTTCCAGAACTGCCTTAATTCTTCATGGCATATTTTCAACAGAGCCAGTATTCTACGTTTCATTGTTGTAATGAGTGGTTATTTAAGTTACTGTTGCCTTTCGATCATCTTAATCCAGTCTACCTATTCTCCCTTTGACGGATCTTATCCTACTGACACCCTAGTAAATGTTCTGGCTGAATGCAGCCAGTTATTGTTCTGTGGTGATGACACATATTCCATGTTATAATAATATATACTTTATTGATCCTTGTAGGGAAATTCCTTCACTGCATTTACACTTGGATTTACAATAGGATTACATCATTGTTTTCTCATAAGCCCCAAAAATGAACATGTAAAATGTAATTATTTTTTAAATTATTATTGTCACTAGAGATGCTTTGTGTGCTGCGACATTTATTCTTGTCACCAGATCAAGTCTGCCAAGAGTGGTGTTATGGCAACAGTCTATATAAAATGCAGGGACAAAATATAGAGCGCTCACGCTCTTCGTTCCATATTTATAGACTTTAATGTGACTTGGTTTGTATGTAGGAGCACTCACATTGTTTTATCAAACATCGATCAAAGATATTCTGTCTTTCTTAAACTTTCACTCTGTGACCCCAGAGGGTTAAACTTGGTATAAGAGTGTTTTTCAGGACAGCTGTAGAAATTGATTCCGTTACAGCAGCATCTGAGGCACAGGTGCATATGATTAATAACAACAGTGCAAATAGACCCTTCATGTTGGTGTAGTTGGCCTCCATCCTCAAGGAAAGCAAAACAAAACTCTCCTACTTCCACAGCGGGTGTTTTTGCACCATGCCATTTATTATTACTGCCTAGGCACCCAGAGTATTTCCTCTGTAGTGTGGATGTGCCCGACACTGAACATCTTGATCTTTACATGAAAGGGCAAATCCGAAAATCTCTGAAACCGATAAGTTTGTGAGTGAAATGTATATACAAGTTCTAATTAAGTTGTACAAAACATTTTTTGTGAGTTAAAACTACAAAATATTACATAACAGAGCTTTGTAGACAACGTCACACTGATGTCTGCTGGCATTTGCTTCAAAAAATATACATAAGAAATGTGACATTTGTCGCACTCAGAAATAAACAGCAGCTAATTCCCGCACAATACTGAACTGAAAAAAATAATCTAAAACTATAAAGTGTAAACAGTAATAAATTATAGGAAGTTTCCTATATTTCAATGTCCAGTTTATGATGTTTTTAAGTAAATTAGCCAGTTTTTTCACAGAGAGTTTTCAGAAAATATGACACTATTACCCCGAAGATTGTCACATGTACTATTTGTGTAGTATATCACACCAGTTTTTTTATGAGATACTGATTATTAATTATTTCATATATTTTACTAATACATTGCAATTTCTCTCAGGAACAAATAAAGTTTCTGATAATGTTTAAAACCTTTATAGTACTGTACTTTACATAATGTACTGTGTATGTAAATGCTGTGAGATTCATGCATTCAGCTTGCATATGTGCATTTATTAATGCCAGGTACAATTAAATAATACTGCACATTGGGTTTAGCCATGGCTAAATGAATAGGGTATGGGGCTGGGGACAAAGAGATAGCCGGTTCGATCACCACTCTAGGCAAGTCATGGCTGAAGTGCCGTTGAGCAAGGCACCTGACCCCCAACTGCTCTTCGTGTGACTCAATGGGGCAGTACACTGCTCTGGGTGTTAACACCTTGGATAGGTTAAATGTAGGGAAAAGTTTCCCTCCAGTTATCAAAAGTAATAATTTTTTTTAAATAAATGGCCATATATTGTAATCAGTTATCTGGTGATATAATTATTTTTGAATATTGATGTCATTTCTTTAACCATGTGCTGTAGGACTGGACAACCCCACCCTGTACAGAAACTTCACTGCTGGAGGTGGTTTGGATGTACGGCAGTGTTTTGATCCCGGTGAGTTTCATTCTGCTCTATTATTGTCACACTTGGTGTCTTGCTTTTGTAGGCAATTCATGATTGTATGTTTGGATCAGATGGTAGTTCTGTGGACTTGGAGCAGCTCGACCTGCAGGTGCTGTGTGATGGCCTGAGGCGCTTCCTGCTCGATTTACCCCAGCCGATTATTCACTCTTCATTCTACACTGAGATGGTACACATTGCTCAAGGTGAGAATGAATGAATAAATGAGCACACATTTTGAATTAAATTCTCACTGTCCACATGGTGGTGCTATTGTTTTGAAATGATGTTTTATTGCGCTCACATTGTAATCGTTATTTTTTTTGTGTGACTGCTGCTTTTTTTTTGTTTGCTCTAAGGAATCATAGGTTGTTCTCTGACTGAATGCTGGTTCAAAACACACCTAACCCCTTGTTCCACAATTTCTGTTAAATAAAACACATTGACAAAAAATTTACCGACTCCACAAAGTGTCAAATTCTCCATATGCACTTTGCAGAGTCTGTACTAACAGAGCTCCTGCATTACGTACTATAGGTTGTGCAGTAGGTACCACTGTCACCTTATTACCTTAAATTTGTGTGGAGTTTGCATGTTCTCCACGTGTTCATGTGGATTTCCTCTGGGTGCTCTGGTTTCCCCCTACGATCCAAAGATATGAATGTTAGATCAAGTGAAAATCCCAAATTGTCTATGACTTTTGTGCTGTGCGTAACCTTTTGTACGGGTTTAGACTTTTTCTCATCACACGATGGTCAACAAAGGCTGAAAAAGTTTGCTCGGCTTTCTCAACACGCACCACACATGGCTGGCCACTTTGTAGCCTTCAACTCAATGTTTTGAAGATGTTGCACCTATTATACTGTGGCACAAGTACATTCACTGAAACACATCCAGTCCCTAACTATTTCTGTATGGTTAAAGTCACGCTGTTTACCCATAGCTTGTCAATCTTGCCTTCTACTGTGTAGTAGACTGGTAAAGACATTATATTAGGAACTTTAGCAGTGATCATATGTTGGTCATATTCAAGTGATTGTTCAATTAAAAAAAATCTAGAGTTAAAATAAATATTGACCAAATGCAGCAACCTGGGAAGCTATTGGTTATAGGAGCTGAGTTTTTTTTTTTTTGTGTTAATGTTGCTCAGAACAGGATATCTGTAGTTGATCTAACCTAAAAGAACAAGCTGACAAGTCTGACAAGTTATCTGCAGCATCAGTCACAACAGCCAATCCGCAGGCATGGTTCATTTCTCTACAATGACGTTGTTACCAGTTATCACTTTGTGATGGAGATGCCTGAGCAAAACTTTCCATCTGACAGATTTTACCTTGTTTCATAGAATCTACTTAATGTTATATTTCTTTATTTTGACCTATCAAACACATGAGAGCATGAGAAATGTTTGTGGTCATTTTCATTTAAGGTTCTTTGAGTGAATTTCACTGTTCAAGTGCAGTGTGAGTTTTCATAATATTTTTGACTCTGCAGAGGTTCAAGGCATGGAGGAATGTGCAGAACACTTACGAAGGGTTACTGGTTCATCCATGTTGCCTCCTCAGTACTGGTTAACGATACAGTGCCTCCTGAGACACTTTGCCAGAGTATGTCAGGCTTCATCTGCTAACCTACTAAACGCTCGAGCCCTTGCTGAGATCTTCAGCCCTGCTTTATTCCGACAGCAGACAAGCAGGTACGCATAAACATGCATCAAATCTGAGACAATATATTTTTTGTAGTGTTTATTGTAGATTTGAACCCTTCACAAATCTTCCTGTTTTTGCTATTGTGAAGCTTCCAGATCTGCAACAGATTCTCCAAGACGCTCAAAAAACACTTAAATAATTAATGTACAGTACTGTGGACAAATCAAAGCCATGATTTAAAGCAAAGTTGCCTTTAAAAATAATTTTCTGAAAATCAAAAACACAAAGGACAATAAACTGTAATTAAGTATTATAAGTATATTTATAAGCAAATTAGTTGGTAGGTTTTGCAGCTAGTATTTTAAAAGAATCTGACCTGATTCAGCAGGAGACTGAATGTCAAACTTGCTCCTTTTTTTGTTTTCTAGCAAAACCCAGCTGCCTTCATTGTTTGTCTGAAATGTGATATACAGGGGTTAGACAATGAATCTGAAACACCTGGTTTTAGACCACAATAATTTATTAGTATAGTGTGGGGCCTCCTTTTGCTGCCAATACAGCGTTAATTCGTCTTGGGAATGACACATACAAGTCTTGCACAGTGGTCAGAGAATCCCTCTGACCACTTTAAGCCAAGTTTGCAGTGCACATGGCCTTGCATGTGAAAAAGATGTAACATATATATATTTTTATTTAGGTTATGTAGGCTATAAAATGTTGTGGCTAAAATATGGTAACAATTTCTCTGCCCTTTGTGTTAATTTTTTCATCCATGGTAAATAAGATGTAGTCGTTAACAAATCATTTTTCTTTCCTCAGCTGTGAGCCCAGCCCTGAGTTGCACATTAGGATCATTGAAGTCCTGGTGACCAGTGAATCGAGCAGTAGCCAGGCAGCACCAGGTAAAAAAAAAAAAAATGTAATTGTTCAGAAACCACATTAAATGTAATGACTGCTGAATGCAGTGTGTTCTATACATGGTAAAAAGAGGCGTGAGTGAAGGACAGCATAGGAACAGTTTTGAAGACTATCATTAAGTGAGCAGTTTGGAGACTGTGGATGGGCTCAACAGACTAGAGGCTAGAGATTGCTATTATTAGAATGTCTGCTAGGTTAAATGTAAAGTTTGCGTAGCAGCAAAAACCTCCACAGCACAACACACCCTTCTGACCTAAAGAAGTTCATTTCTTTTACACACTAATGATTCATGAATGCCTCATGTGCTCAGATCAAGACTAGAGAATTCCACATCCTTATTCGGCAACTTTACCTCATTATTATACGCTAGCTCATAATTCTACGTCTGCAAGATTTACTTAACTTTTTACCCTGATTATGAGGCAACAGATGGGTGTACGTATAGTTTTATCTTCTGAATGTTTAACACATTTGTAGTCACATGCTACTACAGTTAAAAATATTTAGTACATTTCCAGCTAAAATCTGCAATTTTCAACAAATATCCCGAATTTCCCAACACTCATCCAACAAAGAAATGGTATAATTATTCTGCTCATCCAACAATGAATTGGTGTCATTTAAGCTCAAAAAATAGGTATTTATATTACTGATGTTTAAAATAGGTGCAGTAGGTCATTTTAATATTGTGTTGATTTTTTTATTGTAAATATGAATAATATATCTGAACAGGACTCTGCATTGACATTTTAAGGGGAGGTGGAAACATTGATGCTTCATTTACTTCCGCTTCTTGTTTGTCTGCTTTTTTTTGTCTGCATTTACTTGCCTGTACTTGTTTTGTGCTCTGCACTTAAGTGTTTCTGTGGAGCTACTAAAGATGAAATATTGTAGAAAAGGGCATTTAGGTAATATACTACTCTATATGAATGTTAAAATGACATTGGAGGTCACTATCACAATATTACTACTTGGGCACACTTGTAGGCTACATGATTAGATTGGAGAGAGAGTTGGATAATTAGGCTGAATTTATATGTAATGTCTTTTTTTTTTTTTTTTTTTATCCGTTGGTAAAACTGTTTTTCTGTATATAAAATAATGCTGTTTCAAGAATGCAGTTGAAAGTGTCAAATTTTATTAAAACTTGGGGTTGGTGTTAACTAAAGTAGAGTTACTGGTGAAATAACGAATGATCACATTGTTTATTAACGTGTTATTTGGTAAACTTAATACTGTACCCTTTTTACTATAACTACGATGTGTGGTGCCCGGCTTTCTTAAAAAAATCTTAGTTATTTATCTTGAATAACTGTCAAAGCATCACCAATCCCTGGAGCTCTCTGAAAACCTGGGGAAAACCCTGGACTATAGTTAGTCATGTTGGTTGACTGAGGGTGCATGGGTTTTTGTACAGGCATTTGTCTGGTCATGTGTGTCTCTCTCTACTCCCAGTTACAGGCAGACTATTTTAAGCTGGTGGCTACAGTCCCACTTAGATTTGGTTGGCTGAACGCGCTGTCTGCTATGTGAAACTCTCCTTAGCTTTCAAGAAGCTATTCTGTCCTATGCGCACATACTGTCTTAAAAATACACACGCTTTCTAGGGCTTCAGTCCCTCTAAAACCCAAATGGCCCTTCCAAAACACAAATTGTCCAGCTCAGCAAATATTTGATCCTGAGCAAGTTAATCATAAGACTGGAGCCTAGAAGCCAGCACAGTGGAGAGAGAAGGCTTTCCGGGAGGGCCAGCACCAGTCATTCTATCAATCATTAACCATCCACCTCGGGCCAGCCTTCGTAAACCACCCTTCTCTTTTTTTTGCGGCGTCATTAGCACTAGAGCTCAAGGACTGTTGCACTTCACCTCGTAAGGATTTGACTGGATTCATCTTTAATTGTTAACGCGGTTGCCTCATTGAAGTTCTGTATTGAGGATCTGGTTAATAATTCCAAGGAATGCCACTTGACATAAGTACTTTGGGTTTGGATTTACAGTCCCTGTTGATTAATCAGGAAGCTTATATTTGTGAACTTCTCAGGAACATGCACAATTTACAAAGTAAGTGTGTCATTTAAATATGTTTATGGCGTGTTTTAAAGGAGTAAATTGCTGTCCTGACAAAATGATGTAAATTGAAACTTTGTACTAAAGGAGTTAGACCGGTTTTGGCATAGTAGTCAGGGCAGGTTGCAAAGAATAAATCGCCATTTTGTGCTTTTAAGTGTTTTTCAGTGTCTGATGATGTACAGGGCATCACATTTAGGGAATGTGCCAAAAAACTCTAAAGCGGGTTAACCAGTTTGATTTGTCCGGGCTTTGCTTTGACTTGTCTGAGCATATGTGGAGAGTGGAACACTCTATTTGTTAGCTCTGCAGTTTTGTTTTTTTCCCTCTTTATTTATTTTTTAAATTTTTATTCCAATATTTATAGCCAATATAATTTACCACATCCAATATGAAAGATTCATTTTATGCCCAGTATATGAGCTCTTATGGTGCTCTTGACCTGTCAGACAGCACAGTGTGGACAATAGGATGTGTTCCTGTGTCTTCTTTTAGCACTTCCAAGAAGTGTGGCTATTTGAGGTGCCACCCTTGAGCCAGCTGGATTTTCCCCACCAAGAAATAGGTGTTTAGAGATTATGAACGGCATTTGCGAGCCCTTGCCTGCCTGCGACCGAGACACATGCCTGACGTAGCAGCTGCCTACGTGCCTCTGCAGCAGCAATTAGAGGCACGCAGGCTTTTGTCTGCTTGCCAGCACAGGAGCTGGTCCCAGCCACCCCATTTGCAGATAGGAGGAGCTAAGGAGACCTGTAAGAGGCAGAGGGAGGGAAAGAGGGAGGGAAAAGAATGAGCACATCGATGTATTGCATCCTCTTCTCATTCGAGAGATGTTGCACTAGCCTGCACTTCGCAACTGACTGATTTATCTCTGGTTCGGTATCAGGAGTTTACTGCGCAGCCTGAAGAGGATATTACGGAACGACACAGAAAACATCAGTTTGTTTTTCTACATAATGGAAACAAGATGCAGATTCTCACTGGGGATACGTTATTAAAGTGCTAAGTACTATCGGTTCAGATGATGATGCAGTGGTTAGCAACAGTCTTGCAACCCCATTGGCTAGGGTAAGTGATGTAATGCTTGGATAGAGCTCGCTTATACATACTATTAAAGAAATAATGTAGCTTAAAGAGTAAAATGGCTTAATGGTTTCCATTTGTATTATACATATTATACATGTACATAAAACTATATCCACTTTTTCCTTGATTATACATGTTGTAGCATGTACCTTAATCAGAAAGAGCTAACCTTGTACTTCTGCGAGTTGTGTTTATTTCTTTTTTTCTGCAGGAATAGTATTTTGTTCTCGTATATTTTGTAGAGTTTGGGACAGTTGCATATTTTGTTGCAATCTAGGTGCTCTTGATGTGTCAGGTCTAGCGCTGGTCAGACAACTTCTGCTAAAATGAACAAAGGAGAGAGTGGGTAGACGAAAGGGTGGGGGGGGATAAAAATAGCCCTTTGCAGGAGCTCTGCCTCATGCTCCACAGAGACCACAGCCCCCACTGCTTTTAGTCACTCACTTTAGCAGCCAATGAGCTGCAGCCTTTTCCTGTTACTAATGATGTAACATTCTCAATGGCTGCTGAAAGAGAGCAGTGTCTAGGCAGGACAGGCACGCTGCAGTCTCTACAAGCAGCACATTTGTATATATTTTAAACAGTGAATGTGATATCAGTTGCATATTTCTTGTTAAAATAAAGATTTATTTCAGAATTTTCTTTTCTTCTCTATCATAAGAAGTTTCTTTGCACTACCTTTCATTGCACGTTTCAAGTGTATGCAATAAATCAATTTTTCTGTATCCAGTGTCCATTCAGATTGTCTTGGGACATGTCCAGGCCTGTAGCCTGAGATAATTCCACAGTGCATTTTGTATGTAAATGACATTGAAAGGATGAAGCCTGGGGCATTTGCATGTAAATCGATGCCACCTATATAAACCTTCACTTCTCTTTTCTTTCTCTGTAGCTCTACCTCCGAAACCACCCAAACCATCCCCTGTCACTAACAACGGAATGAACAACAACATGGCTCTACAGGATGCCGAATGGTACTGGGGGGACATTTCGAGGCAAGCTTTTTTTTTGTCTTACTTTTATTTCTGATGTACATTTATGTGAAAATAAATTAACATTTTTCTTCAGCATTTTAAGAATTTTTTTTACTCTTCTTACTTTGCAGGGAGGAGGTTAATGAGAAGCTGAGAGATACAGCGGATGGAACTTTTTTGGTTCGTGACGCCTCCACCAAAATGCATGGCGACTACACCCTTACGCTGAGGTCATTTTTATACACCCTTTATTTGCATACCAACAGATTTTTTATAACAGCGTATTTTAAAATATATACTGTATACGTGCCTCACTATAATTAGCTGTTTATCTGGCTTACAGGAAAGGAGGCAACAACAAGCTGATTAAAATTTTCCACCGTGATGGGAAGTACGGTTTCTCAGATCCCCTGACTTTCAACTCCGTGGTTGAGCTGATCAATCATTATCGGCATGAATCCCTCGCACAGTACAACCCCAAACTAGATGTTAAACTGCTTTATCCTGTATCTAAGCACCAACAGGTAATTCTAGTCAATCACTCTGTAGTAAAGACAAATTAAAATGTACTATCTTTTAAACCGTGCCTTATTTTCTACAGGATCAGGTGGTTAAAGAAGATAATATTGAAGCTGTGGGCAAGAAGTTGCATGAATACCACCTGCAGTACCAAGAAAAAAATAGGGAGTACGACCGTCTGTATGAGGAGTACACCAGAACGTCACAGGAGATCCAAATGAAAAGGACTGCTATTGAAGCTTTTAACGAGACCATCAAGATCTTTGAGGAGCAGTGCCAGACGCAAGAGCGCTACAGCAAAGAATACATTGAGAAATTTAGGAGAGAAGGCAACGAGAAGGAGATCCAGAGGTCAGACAAACTCTTAAGAAGAATCAATAAATAAAACTAAATTTTTATGCCATTGTAATTGTCTTGGTTTATCTATTTATATATCAGGATAATGGTGAACTCTGATAAGCTGAAGTCACGTATCACTGAGATCGTAGACAGCAAGCGTCGTCTGGAGGAAGACCTCAAGAAGCAGGCGGCTGACTACAGGGAGATCGACAAGAAGATGAACAGCATCAAACCCGATCTCATCCAGCTCAGGAAGACCAGGGATCAGTACCTCATGTAAGTGTCTCGTTCCACACTCCTAGCTGTAGAGGTGTTATTTATTTATTTACCTTTTTTTTTTTTTCCCCCAAAAATGAACACTGTTCTCTTTCTCCTAACCTCAGGTGGTTGACACAGAAGGGCGTCAGGCAAAAGAAGCTCAACGAGTGGCTCGGAATCAAAAATGAGAACCAGGAAGAGTGAGTATAGTTTATAATGTACATGTAATACAGTGATCATGTTCAGATCCTGTTTTAAATCTTGACTCTAACACTTGGTTTGGTTTCACCAGTCAATACTCAACGTTGGAAGATGACGAGGACCTGCCTCACCATGACGAGCGTTCCTGGAAGCTCGGGAACATTAACCGCGTCCAAGCTGAAGCTCTGCTACGTGGAAAGAGAGATGGAACATTCCTGGTTCGAGACAGCAGCAAAGCAGGCTGCTATGCGTGCAGTGTTGTGTATGTACCAATTAATTGCTTTGAAATTGAAATACATTGAAATATTTAAGGTTATATTGATTATGTAAAGCCTAGATTGTTTCAGTTTAGCTAAATTATTCATATATTGTGATCTGCATTAAGCAGAAAATTATATAATATGCCCCTGAGCCAATTTTGGGGTAAATGTGTTTGACATCCAGAATGCAGTTCATTTCTGCGATGTGAGTGCTCCCAAGCTTGTATTGTGATCAGTAATCATGTGTGAGTGGCAGTAATGCCATTGTCTTAATCAACACACACACACACACACACACAGAGTCACAGCTTATCTGAATTTTTGCATAAATAATCCTTTAAAATGAGGAATTGTGGCCAAACACACACTATTTTCTCAGCAGTCTGCTTGCTTTGCTGCGTAATTAATAAATGTGTAAGGATTATAAATGTGCTTAATGTCATTGCACACAGTACTAGTAAAAAAAAAAGAGACAAATTAAAGTATTTATAGTACTTTACAAAAAAAAACTAAATGTGATCATATATTTTTTAATCTGTCTTATTTACAGTATTACAGTACTGTAAAAGACTCTTGTAAGCATGTTATTTATGAGACGTGTAAATACTTAAAAATGCTAATTTATTTTGGCCGTTTAAACAGCTGCTCCCTCTAAAAAATGTTCTTCATGCAACGCAATCTTGGTAGTGTATAATTAAATCATACACCTCGAGAGCACACGAAACATCTTATTCTTTTCTTCTCTTTATTTGCAGTGTGGACGGCGAGGTCAAGCATTGTGTCATCAACAAAACTCCTACAGGCTTCGGTTTTGCAGAGCCTTACAACCTGTACGGCTCTCTGAAGGAACTGGTCTTGCACTACCAGCACACGTCCCTCGTTCAGCACAATGACTCTCTGAATGTCACATTAGCATATCCAGTTTATGCACACCCGCGGCGATGAGGACTATAGATACCCATATTGTCTGGGATTTTGTGACACCTTAAAAGTAGGAGGACAAGACAAATGGCCTCTGCTCCTGCAGTGAAGCCTCACTTTAGTTTCATGATGGAGGGCTGATTTTTGCAGATAAAACCCAAGATCTAGAGGAGTTGAGATGAGCACATCATATCATTTTCCTCACAGTCATGCGGAATTGTTAACGTTGATCTTTCTCTCCCTAAATGGAGGACGATGGAGGCCTTTCTCAAAATGGTGCTTGTTCATTTCAAAGCTTTACCCACTGCTGGAATGTGGAACGATAATGACGATGAACTCTGGAGTGCAAATTTAAATTAAGTGCTACTCGGAGAGTTGTGTGTGTGTGTGTGTGTGTGTGTATGTATGTGTATGTTTGTGTATGTGTACGTGGTGTGACCAAAACTCACAGTATCTAAAAGCTATTCGTCATTGGCCTTGTTCAAGGTGACGATGTGAACAGACCATGGAATTAGCTGATCTATGTAGCAAGATGGCACTTTCAAGACAGTATATTTTGTGTTATGAATTTTTTTTTTTTTTCCACCCACATAAAAGACTGTGAACATGCGAACAATATGAACAGCTCGTTTTAAATGAGCAAAACTGGGACAGGATGCATCACATTTTTACTCTGTGAGCATTACAGTGACTGCTTCTGCCTTTTATGGACTAGCGATGCACGCAAAGGTTCCCAAACTCGATACGTTTTGTACATATGGACTTAAAAAGAAAAAAAGAAAAAAAAGTGATTGAACCCATGTTGTACCAAAAACAGCACTCAGTTCTTTTCAGTTATATTCAAATGTGCTATGCAAATTCTCTGTTTTCCATTTTCTTCTTCTCTGCAGAATTATGATTTTATTTTACATGTTACTACCCATAATATATTTAGTTTCTTTTTGTTTTTACAGTTTTTTTTTTTTTTTTTTTTTTTTTTTTAGTTTTAAAAGTAGAATGAGATGATATTTTAAGCGTCAACCCACCAGGAAAGTTGGCTTCAGTTTTACAACGGTAATTCTATAAATACTAAAATACGTTAATACACATTTGTTTATCAGCAACTGATTAGATTAAGCAGATGAGTATTTTATTAGTCTTTTTCACATGAAGCTTATATATATATATAAATTTTTTTTCTAGGCAGAGCCTGGAGAACTGTAGTGCTGCTTATTGATAATACCATGAATCATCAGCTGGATCATTTTCATTGATTAATAGTGCAGAGTTTTAAAGCTTTTCAGTTCATCGGAAAACCTAAAGCTCGTAGTTTTTGACGGATGAATTTTCC
>JAOUQT010000027.1:2295483-2309319 GCA_025769995.1 Xyliphius kryptos | reverse complement strand
CCTATCCTATCCTATCCTATCCTATCCTATCCTATCCTATCCTAACCTAACCTTTCCTATTTGTTTGTTTGTTTTAATAGTTGTATTATTGCTTGTATGATTGTTTGTATAGTCACAGGTTGACTATACCACTGTCAACTATCGCACAAGTAATAATAATTATCCCAGAAACACAAATATAAAAATGGCGTTCTATCTAGTGACACCGCTCTGTAATAAGCATAAGCATTTATATGGTTAGTTATTATAAATCTGAAATATTGTACTGTGGTTTTAGTATGAAAATTGAAACTGATTTATCTATGTTTTGTTTTTTCACAGCCTCATCTGGGTTTTTTATACAAGGCTGTGTATTACAGAAAGGCAAAGCTAAGAATAACTAGGAAACAGTGTAATCCCACAGAATGTATTCTTACATAAGCCTACAGAATGTATTCTGGTGATGATGGCAGATTCTAGCTATACTGAATTGTTTTTTTTTGCACTGGTTCAGACCAGATTAATCAACACTGAATTAGATCACTGTGATGAATCTCAAATCAGCACTCAGATCAGCTTTTGAACTTAAACCTAGGCCTGAATCATAAATTCTTATTTTGAGGCAATGGCAAAAAACACAGACGGGCTCAAAATATGTCAATATATTAGACACTGACTGTCTATGAAAATTTACAAGTAAATTTTCAAGTATTTCTTTATTGCACATTGAAACCTGCCACAGCTGCCAAAATACTGGCAAGTAAAAGACATGTGATTGAACTGTAAAATGTGACAGTAAAAATAACTAGCAACCTATCATTTCGGACAATTATAGAATAGTTTGATGTTTTAAATGAAAGAGATTATAAAATCACATGCTTTTCTCCAGCAAGGCAAAATGTCGTCTTTCACTCAATGTATAAAAACTCCTTGTTATGCAATCTAACAAGTAGACATATATTTATTTTGTCTTTCCGATCTCCTTATCCATGAGCTTTATGCTCCGTTTCTTGGGCTGCTTCGAACAATGGCAGATGGTCAGTAGGAACTGGCCATTGTGGCATAGTAGTGGAGGTGTGGGGGCGTATCTTGGCATGAGGATAGGGTGCAAAGCAGCCTCTATTTCACTATAATTTTCACCACGTTTAGCAAGCATAGAAAGAGACAGAGAATGAGAGCATGAGAGAGAATGAGATTAAAAGAAATATGTGCTACTGCTGTATATGCTTAGTTAAAACTGGCCAGATCTACTTAATAAGAGAGTATGTAAAGCCAAATGACATGTACCATAAGTGATATTTTAATTGACTTTGTAGCTCAGTATGTTTCTGATATGTCAGAGTCCTATACTCTATAGAGAACAAGGTGACATGCCAAATATAACCAAATTCTAATTTAGGGTTAAAGTAATTTGTAAAACTATACTAAATTAATTTAAATAACAATATAACACCACAACATAACATGGTGTTGTATAGGTGTTAGTATTATGTGTAGCTACTAAGAAAAAAAAAATCAAATGTCCACTACTTCCAATATCAGCTTTTAATTATCAAATTCTGGCACCCATTCTATTCCCTTGCATCCTGTGAGGGACCAGTCAAGGCACAAAATGCGCCTGTCTTTCTTACATAAATGCATTCAGTTCCATCTTATTATTATTTAAGGCTCTTTATTCACAAGCGCTCTTCTTATAGGCTCTTTGATTACAGAATGTTCACATGCTCCCTGCTTATTCAAGGGCTTGTCAATCTCAACCTCTGTTTCCCATGCCATTGACAAACAAAACTTCTCTCTCAAAGTAGGCCCTCAAACACAACTTTGAAGAAACAGATAATGGAAAAGAGCCTTTTAGGTCACAAGCATACTAAACACTATGAACTGTAAAAAGATGAGAGACACTCTTAAAGATGCTGCTGGTCTGCTGTGAATGTGAATGTTGCCTTGATGGTGATGATTCTGGAAAAAAAGGGAGACTGAACTGAACACTTCAACAATAAATGCACTGTTTGTGAGTTAGGGGGCTAGGTGGGTGGACAAGCTAGAGTAACACCTGCTTGTGACTGCTCCATTAATACTCCATTAATGATCAAAATTTGTATATATAATGTATATTTGTATACAATATATATTTGTATATATAATGTAATGTATATAAATAGGATTTATATACATTATGGAAACATGTTGTCCGATAAATATGTCAATCATTGGGGACACATAATGTAAGGACAAATAAAGTAGTTTTACAGAAAAGCTTCCTGTCTATACAAAAAGCAGAATAGGAACATCTAATGTCTCAAATGGCAACCGCATCATTACACAGGCAACTATCACTATGCTTACAAAAACACATAAACACATAACAGTCTGAAGGCTGAAGTTTGGAGGTGTGTAGTGATTGACTCTGCAGAAAGTTGGTGACCTCTTCGCACTATGCGCATCAGCATCCATTGACCCTGCTCTATCAGTTTACACTGCCTACCACTTCATGGCTGAGTTGCTGTCGTTCCCAAACACTTCCATTTTCTTATAATACAGCTGACAGTTAACTGTGGAATATTTAGGAGCGAGGAAATTTCATGACTGGATTTGTTGCATAGGTGGCGTCCTATGACAGTTCTACGCTGGAATTCACTGAGGTCCTGAGAGCGACCCATTCTTTTACCAATGTTTGAAAAACAGCCTGCATGCCTAGGTGCTTGATTTTATAGTTATTGTAACACCTGATTCCAGTAATTTGGATGGGTGAGCAAATACTTTTGGCAATATAGTGTATGTTCAATCAAATCATTCAGCTAATATGTGTATATAATCTGCCTTTGTGTTAAAATTAACTTATTTACACTTTATGTGTGAAATACATCTAAAAAAAGAAATGGGGCAAAAAAGAATAGGAAAACTGTACTAATAATCCAGAAAAGCAATTTACAAGTAGATCACATCACTGGGTAAAAACCAGCAGTCCGAGAGGCAGAGTCTCTTAGAAACAAGGATTGGCAGAAAGTCAATAATTGGAGAAAAACTAGAAAAAAATGGATCTTTAGGTAAATTTCATTTCAATGTTAGGTCTATAACATTTTACAGTGAGACACAAATTACATTCAGGATATAATCATGATGTTTATGTTTATTTATCCCTGTTTATGAACAAGCTGGAATGCAACATCTGTAATAGTCTTCGCAGGTCTGTCGGGTAGTTAGAATCAGACAATGATAGAGTCACATTCTTCTTCTCCAGGAACTGGGCTCCTCACTTTCAAGATGTTTACAGATAGTTGTTAAAATAATGCAGGTGCTATACAACTGTCAACTTAGCCCTTTCTCACATTCACTGCATTTCTGTTATCAAGTAGAAAATAAATACATTTGTTCATCAAAGGCTGAAATGTCTCATTTCAACATCTGATAAGTATTAAATGTTATACTGTGAATAAAATATGGATTGATGAGATATGTAAATTATTGCCTTATGATTTATCTACATTGAACCTAGTGTCTGAACATTTTTAGAATCAGGATTGTATGTTTTTGATCTTTTCTGAAGTGGTCAGTTGACAGACAGACAGATAGATAAACAGACACATTTCAGCCATACACATAATACCCAAAACACAAATTTATATACAAAAATAAGATGGATATAAAATATTACAAATATCTGTACAGTACAAAATTGTATCTGTAGCCTGTGACAGTATGTGCAATTGCTTGTGTATTTACATTCATGGGTGTGTGAAACCCGCTATCGGGAATATATATATATATATTCTTTTAAAACAGAATGTAAATAGATCACAGAGGAATATTATATAGAGTTATTGCAGTAGATAAGAATGATATTCTGTATCTGTCAACAATCCATATGTAATGCTTTAGATAGCAAACTCAACCGAGCAAGTCAGCATGTCTGGGAGATAGACTCTTCTCTGTCTCCTACTACTCATTCTGTGACAGAATGAAGTTAATGTAGTTTTCTTGTAGCCCGACGTTAATGATAGACAGAAAGCATGATTCAGTTAAAGTGGACGAAAGTGTGAGCACAGAGCTACACTCCGTCCTGGTACATGTTGTATTATGTGCTGGGTTGAGTATTACTGCCTCTAGGGCAGATTACTGATATGAGTCATGCTACTTGTAACAGCACCAACGCCATCCTCCCACTGGGCCCTCTATCCGAGCACACCTCCCCTCAATTTCTTTGTACAGTAGTGACTCCCATCAGTCCTGTTACTATGGAGACCCCTTGGCCTTGCACAATAAGAAAGACAGGAATGGAGTCAGTATGAGAGAGCAAGATAATGTGCAAGCGCAAAAGTAAGAGAAGTATTGAAAGGATAAGGTAAGAAACAAAATGATATTTTTAAGCATGAGAAGGCAAATAAAATATGTTATGGTGTTGGTTTCTGTTAAAATGGATCACAGAGGGATATGACATTATGATATACTTCTCGCATAGGTTACTGCTTTCATCGGCCCATGACGAAAAAAACATGTATGGCAGGATTTAACTGCCATTTATTTCTTCATATATATATGTATTCATGTAGACCAATGCATTAGATTAGCACACATACATCTGACCCAATTGGCCAGCATGCCGAATATAATGGATGTATGCTTTTAACTGCTGATGATATACAACAGCTGTTCCAGCTCTGACCTTGGGAACTGATCAAACATCACAGAATGCTCCTGCCAAATGCAAGCAGTGAATTGTAATGTGCATGGGAAAAAGTGTCTGTAAGGTGTGTGCTGAACAATAATTTTTAGATAGAAGTGTCCTGAAAGCCAACATCATACATGACATTGTGAAAGGCTGCACACTGGTGCGGCTTGCCAAAATCTCTAAATGGCAATTAACACTGGTACTCATTTAGCACAGCAACAGTAATGAATGACAGTCCCTAAACACAGAAGAGGAATGGAGTGGTAGCCTCACTCACAAAATTCATGAAAGAGCTGTCGGTGAGTCAGAAGTGCAGCTAGTGATAATGCACATTAAGCAGTTTGCAAAGTCAACTGCCTGTATTTTACCAAATGGAAATGGCTGGAAATCTGATTTTGCTCAACCCACTTCAGGCGAATCCCCCTAAACCTACCCCAACAGTGAAAACCGATCTCCTTATCGGAGTAAGTGCTCTAAGCATTCTCTTATACTATATACTATCTGATTTGCCTAAACACTGACTTACCTTGAACACAGAATTTAAGTTCTTTGGCATCTGTGACAGTGCTGACACACATCCTTTCGGGTAGCTTCTTACTCATACGGTTGTAGTGGCGTCTCTTCTTGGTCTCACCCCACAAGTTGGAGCCACCGTGCATGCTAGGAATATTGAGCACAGCAATTCCTTCAAGAGATGTGCTGCTTAGATCCAGAATGATGCCATCACACTAAGAATACAAATTCAAATCATTTCTAGCATGACTGATAACATACTTGAAGACATATTTGAACTAAGGCTGTGAAATATATATATTCATTTTTAGTAATTAAACACAATTTTTTTTAAGGTTAATTAATAGTATTTCTTTTTGCCCTTTGACCTGGCACATCATTACCAATTCCGGTCGCTATAACATGACAGAGACAAACAAAACTGTACTAATTGGACCTATGTTCAAAGCGTAATGGTTGAAATTGAGTGAAAGCATGGTGGGAATATGATGATTATTATAGTAATCAGTTCAGCCTTAGCTTTCTTCCCCTTCCTCTCCCGTTCGCTCTATCACATGGCTCCCTAAATATACATTTTATATATTTTATTATATGTTAATTTATGTTCATTTTGAATATTTATTTTGTTCTACCTGGCTGCTTAGTTTTAATTTGACAGTGTGAATGTCAAGAGATAAATTCTAAGCATTTAAACAAAGCTCTTCTTTTTTGTTATTCACTACATTGGCATATGCACATTTAGGTATTTTTTAACCTTTAATGTAACCAGGCAAGTCATTAAGAACACATTCTTATTTACAATAACAGCCCGGCAAGTAGAAGAAGCTACTTGAAAGAAAGGGGGTACATCAAAAACAGGAGCAAACAAAGGGGGAAGGTAAAACAAGACAGATAAAAAAAACAGCTGCAAGTGTCAGTAAAAACAATTGTGATAAATGTATCCAACTGTAATGTTTTTAAGGTGTATTCCAGTCTTTAGCAGCTGATGCCTGAAACGATGAGAGTAGTGTGCACTTTGGGTTTTTTAGTTGAATTAACTGAGATGACCTGGTGTTGTGTATGTCAGCTACAGGTTGTAAAAGGTTCTGTAGGTAAGGTGGTGACCAACCCAGCAGCATTGAAGTTTGGAACATATATTAAAAATATCCATCTGGAACTGTGAATATGAGCATTCATTATTTATTTTAACACCTGACAGCACTAAAGTTATTGTTCACTGAGACTGTAACTTCTAGCTGGGTATTACCTGAAAAACCTCTTGCATAACCTGCTCTCAATATTATCTGTATGTAACAGGATATTGGTTTGTAATAGTGGAAAAAAAAGTGGAATAGTGGAAAAATTTAAGAGTAACTACTCTCGATAAATATAAAGATAAAAGGGAATAGTTGGATGCAAAAAAACATGGAAAATATTCCTTTTAAACAGGCTGAACAGACACAATGCTAATAATAATGTGTATGAGTTAATTTAGTGCCATTAAAGGAAATGAAATTGCAATCACAGCACAGATAAGATTATTCTCCTCAGGTTTTTGACTGACAATTAATACCCACAGTTTTTACACATTATTTCTCAACTGACCAACGAGTTTAAATACCCTCTGTAATTAGATGAACAGATTTTATTCAGGACAGTATGTAAATAAAAACAAAAAGTGAATAAAAACAATATGCGCTTTTAAATAATAATGCGTTTTGGTAGTCTTCTTATAAAACTCTCCAAGACTATTTAAAATAAATTTCAGAAAACTCCCAAGGAGCAGAGGCTAAAATAAAGTAAACGTAGTGTATGCTGACAGTAACAAAAATTCACTCACAACCTTGAAGAATGAACTATTAGCAATTCCACTCTGCATAGTGTTTTTATGAAGTGGGTCCTTGATGATCCCTAACTTCTTCAGCTTTGAAAATATAATTCTGCCTGACCTAGGTTAAGAAGCCCAATGTCACAGCACTGATTGATTGCGTTTAAATAATTTGAATGGGTGAGCAAATACTGTGACCAGTGAGTGTAAGTTTCTCTAGATAAGACATAAATGTAAATATAAATAAAATCCGAAGGATGTCAGTAGCTGCAAAGTGGGGCTGCACACGAGGCAGAGGGCAAAGTTTTCTTTGTTCCTCTTGCCAGCTCATCCTGCAATATGGGTCAATAAGAACCAGACGAAGCATCCGCTATCCTTCACTCATCACATCATGATAAAGCTGAAGCAAGCATTTTTAAACTTTGAGTAAACTGCTGTCTTATTTAGAGACAATATCGGTTTTATACAAATATTTGATACAAAATGCAGGCATTTAAAATATAGCCATCCTAAAAAGAATTATAAACCAATTATTTATCCTACAGTAGTGTCTCTGGTTCACGTTGCAAACCTGTGAAACTCACAATCAGACATGCTATTACAGTACACCATTCACTAATAAATGTAATTTGTTTTGGCTTTGTATACAGTAATAATAATAATAATAATAATAATAATTGATACTTTATTGAGCCCTGTAGGGAAATTCTTTCTCTGCATTTAACCCATCCAGGGCTGAACACCTGGAGCAGTGTGCTGCCCCATTGAGGCACACAAAGAGCAGTTGGGGGTTGGGTGCCTTGCTCAACGGCACTTCAGCCATGACTTGTCTAAAGTGGGGTTTGAATTAGCGATCGCTTGGTCCCCAGCCCTTTTACCTTATCCATTAAGCCACGGCTGACCCCAAAGTACTGGGGCAGTGTAATACAGTACAGTGAAACATACTACATTTAACAAACAAACTAGAAAACAATTTACTTTAGGTTTTTATGTTTGGAGATATATAAAATATATTTGTACTAATTTAATACCGCATAATCTATAAAAATAAACATCTAAAGCCAGGGTGATTTTGCACAGTGCAGTAAATGCTAATGCTGTTGATTTATGATGTTAAAATGTGTTTATATCCTGCTTTATTAACTGTGGATAAACTTACAGGATGGGTCAGCTGCATTTTTATCTGGGTTAAGTTTAACTTTACCCTAAGTTTGACATAATAGTGCCATGGCCGCATGGTATCAGATCATAAGTTTCAACCAATGACTTAAGCGCTGACTATTTTTCCTCAGGATCAGGTTGCACCTTGTTGGTAAGAGTATCAGCAGTGTAAGGTGAGCTGCTGATTTCCTCAATGGAATACATCAAGGATGAGTGCATAATTTATACCTGTTCCAGTCATGATGTAGCTGCAAATATGCACAGTCTTGTCTTTAATGCACAGACCAACCTTCTTTTCCATGTGCTAGATCGGGGGACTGGAGGACCACTACCATTTTCTGCACCCGAGGACCATCAAGCGTTCCACTGTAGCAAGTCGAGGGAAGCATAGCCTCATTGCCACAGAAAGCAAGGTACAGAGATTGTATGTCTGCTGTCACTGAGACGCTAATGAATAGTTTATGGCCAGACTACACCTCCACAAAATGCTCACACGCACACACGCACACACGCATACACACATCAGCCAGCAGATCTCATTTATAATAACACAGCCTCAACTAAACTATTCCAACGTTAACCAAATGCTCAATTATTCATTTTCAAAAATTCCTTTCTGTAATTTGGGTTGATTTGTTACCATTTGTAATCATATACCTTCGATTTAATTTCTTCCTGCTTCTGGTGTTAAAGGTGCAGTGGATCCAGCAGCAGGTACTTCACAGGAGGGTGAAACGGATCAGCAGAAACTCTGCGACCAATTTCAGCAGCTTTAATGACCCAAAATGGGACAGCATGTGGTACATTGTTAGTATTCTTCACATCACAAGTTAAAGAACATTTATTCATTTTCTATAGCCGCTTAAGCCTAAATTTAAGGTTACGGGGAAGCTGGCAACTCTAGGCGCGAGGGCAGGAACAACCCTAGACAGGGCGCCTATCCATCATAGGGCACAGACACTCACAATCACACACACATTCACACACTAATGGGCAATTAACCTATGATGTGTTTGGAATATGGGAGGACAGCAGAGCACCCGGAGAAAACCTGTGCGAACATTGGGAGAATTTCCAGAGTCACACCCGGGATCTTCTTGCTGTGAGTCCAAAGTACTAACCACTGTGCCACCCTGCTGCCTTTTAAAGAACATTGGCATATAAAATTCTTCACACCTTTCTGATTCATACTAAATACAATAATCCTTTTCAGAGTACTGGTGTGGCCATTTTTCCCACTTCCAATCTTTGTAGTAGATCATATACCACAAATGTGTCTGGATAGTTCGGTACATTGTAGACAAAAGGTCCTTGGTTCAGTTATTGAGTGGGGCATCTTGGGTAATTTCTTTGTGGAGTTTGTCTACCTATAAACATAAAACAATAAATATTATAGACATGAAGTGGGAACATTAAGTATAACTTTCATTAGACATCATTCGGGTTATTAGTTTTAAACCATCCTTTATTCGCGGTCATTGTTGCTGGAATGCCCATTTGAAGCCAGTCCTCTCATCGTGAACTGAGCAGGTTTATGCACATTGCGCCACTGGCAGTTAGAAGAGAAGGGTAATGAGGCTGTTTAAAGAAAAATTGAGTTAGATTACTGTGTTCTATGTACGTGCACAATGTCTAGCATAAATTTAGCAAGTCGGTTGCAACAAGTGTGTAAAATAAGGAAACACGAGCGAAATGTGCCAGCGCAGAAAGACACATATTGCACATTTTAAACGCAGCACATCTCCATCTCTTAGATTTCAGGGACCGATAATATTTGTTGCTGTGTTCAACCTCTTGTCAATTTTACACTGTTTCCACGCCCTGCTGCTATATAACAACACAGACCATCATGCTTGCTGGTGTATGCTGTTTTTTTTTTTACTGCCCTGGTCACCAATAGAATGCCAGTGCTGGTTGTCTAAACATAACAGTCTCCAGAACATAAAAAATAGCCAGGTTTCTATTCTATTGCTGCTTGATTATCTATTTTTATAGATGATGTTTATTTTAAACGTCTGTTTATTTATAATTAGTCATAATTATAATTAAGTTTTATAATTCATCTAATTTTAATTTTGCTTGCATTAATAGTGGCACTAAAATGCATTTAAACTGTAAAATAAGGTCTTCACAATGTTTCATATTTAAGCATATCAGTGTTTCTGGGCTAAACTGGGTTTGTGGGGCACAGTGATATCTCTTCACTATGCCCAAAATCCCAAGCGGCACCCCCGTGTATGAGCAGCAATTCTTGTAACATAAGGGACAAATACATAGTGTTGGGAATCAGATATGGTTTAATAAGGGGACTTAATATCAGTAAAATGCAACGGAATATACATTTTGTACATTATTATAAAATTGACTGCCTCAATACATATGCATGTCGGTTCACTGATCATTTTTAAAAGTGATCATTTACTTAGCTCTATATTGTATGTTATAGCACTGTGATCAGAACTGCCTAACTGACATGAACATTAAGGCTGCATGGAGCAGAGGCTACACTGGCAAAGGAGTTGTGGTCTCTATTTTGGATGATGGTGTGGAAAAGCAGCATCCAGACCTGAAGCAAAACTATGTACGTACACTATATTCTATTGGATCAATCATATTTCTGTTGGAATCATATTTCATAATAATATCACAGTTTAATTATGTCTTTTTGTCCACTACAAGGATGCTCGAGCTAGCTACGATGTGAACGGGAATGATGCTGACCCAACACCACGATACGATGCGACAAATGAAAACAGGTTTGAAAAGACATAAAAGTGATATATTAAAAACTGGCCATAGTCTTATTTTTATTTGTTATTATTCTAATTAGACATGGTACAAGATGTGCAGGAGTGGTGGCTGCTACTGCTAACAACTCACTTTGCACTGTCGGAATTGCCTACAACTCCAGGATTGGTGGTACATATTTAAATTAGAAAACCAATGCCTATCTATTCAGTTTATAGTTGTTCAGACATTAGCATAGTTCTTTTTTACCCTTTAGGAGTCCGTATGTTGGATGGTGACATGACAGACATGGTGGAAGCCAAATCCCTGAGCTTGAGACAGCAGTATATTGACGTTTACAGCTCGAGCTGGGGACCAGAGGATGATGGCGGAACAGTAGATGGCCCAGGACGCCTTGCCAGTCTTGCTCTAGAGAACGGGATACACAAAGTAAAGTTTTGTTTGTTGTTTGTAAAAACTCATATGTTTGATTTCCCCCAGGATAAATACGACTATGTTGGCTTCTAGGGTAGAAAAGGTCGTGGCTCAATCTTTGTCTGGGCATCAGGGAATGGTGGAAGAAATCAGGACCACTGTTCATGTGACGGTTATACAAACAGCATCTACACCATCTCTGTGGGAAGCACCACTCAGAGCGGCCACAAGCCCTGGTATCTGGAGGAGTGTTCCTCCACTCTGGCCTCTACCTACAGCAGTGGCGAGAGCCTTGGGATTGTGAGTGACTTAATGCATTGTTTCATATTAAAATATATGTACGATGTTGCAGCCGAGGTCGATTTATTTATAGTCCAGATTGAATATTCATGTCAGTGACAATCATAGCTGGTGATTAAACATGGTGAATTGGTGTAAATTAACTGGACTACACTGACTGATCTATTGACTGACACAATTGATACTTGTAAAAAGACTGCAATGAATGTTTAAAGTGCAGTGTTTTCTTTAAGTAGATGTAAAACAACTTGTGGGGGAAAAGACAAAGACTTCAAACACTCAGGCAATGTCCAAAAACAGCTAAATTAGGCCCAAAACTACAAAAAATCATGTGTTGTATTTAAATTTGTGTTCAGTAACAGGAGTGGATCAGTGAACTGCAAACGCTTATCAAAAAGCAAGACACAGGCAAAACTATAAAATAATAAAACAGGGTCAAAACCAGGAAAATACCTAAATTTAATAACATTTTAGATATTTGTATAATCTGAACAAAAACATCTAACTGTGAACTCTGGGGTTTGGGATTCTGGGTAATATAAGGAAATCAGCAAGTTCTGGCGTTTACAAATTTAATTTACAATGTATTTATCATTTACAAATGTATTATCATAGGAAGAATAAAAAAATCTGATTGACTTTAAATACTTAAATACTAGACGATCTGATTGACTTTAGACAATCAGAAAAAAAAACACAAAATAAGGTACAGACATTAAGTCAGGGTCAGCCTTGGCTTAATGGATAGGGTAAAGGGCTGGGGACCAAGAGATCGCTGGTTCAAACTCCACTCTAGGCAAGTCATAGGTAAAGTGCCGTTGAGCAAGGCACCCAATCCCCAACTGCTCCCTGTGTGCCTCAGTAGAGTGCAGCACACTGCTCCAGGTGTTCCGCCCTGGATGGGTTTAATGCAGAGAAATAATTTCCCTTCGGGGATCAATAAAGTATCAATTATTATTATTAATTATTAATAGCTCTGCTGCTATCATGATCTTTATACAGAATTAAACGTGTTATGGGGTGTTACTTTTAAATATTTAATACGACTGACCTTGGAACTTTTTCTGTTTCCAAAAACAAACTAGTAGCCCAAATTAAACACCATGGCTATAACTCAGGATGAATAATATCTATAATATGGCAAAAAAATGTATGTTCCCTCATAACTTTACAGTACCAGTAACAGTTTCCAGTAAGTACGACTAGAAGTCAAGAGACCAAGTTGATGTTTATATAAAAAACCTTAACTGGGCTCCGGTAATTATGTAAAAAATGCTACAAAAGGAACTCTTTACAACCATGGTGAGTGGAACAGCATCCCAGAATGTACAACAGGCAATATCTGTGGTTGTGCGTCTACTACGGCATATTATCTGTCTATTCTCAAGAATATGTTTGTATTGAGTTCTATAAGAAAAATACAAAGGACATTGGACTGTGAAATAAAAACAAGGGTTATTAGTAATATGTTTGCAAGATTAGATTAGAGACCTATCAAGCCTCATATGTGACGTGGTATTTTTTTGCATGGCCACACATTTATATGTTGAGGTTAATATTTCACGGCTACAAACTATCTAAAGCAGTGAGTTATGATGATGTTGACATTGGATTCCAAAGGTGTGGCCATGAACTGTGGAAACGTTTCTCTAATTATATACCCGTGCCAGAGCAGTAGTGACTCCTGTATGTCTTTTATAGATTGTTCCAAGACTGAAGTACAGTATTGTGTATAGTGTTTTCTCCATGCGTAGGGTTATGTAAAAGTACTAAATACAAAATGATTTTATTGGGACACACTGTTTCCTGGAACTAGATCCATTAGGGTGTTACGAGTGAAGTACCCTGTATTCTACAGAACCAAAATATTTGTCCATCATACAGGGTATTTAAATTGTTTCGTCTGTTCGGTATCTTTTTAAAATGTAGATATTTTCTAAACGCAGCATACTTGATTTACAGTAATTTGAACCCAGTCTTTAGTCATATACCAGTCTCTTTAGTGTCTATTCCTGGTTTATTGTGACGTCATTGCATGTTAATTATTACCATAAAAAAGCAAGTCCATTTCTGTCCCTGTAGACTGATCATGATTGTTTTATTTAATTATGCTAGCGCAGACTGGATAGCTCAGCTGGTAGTGTGTAGGTAGGATGCTCAGTCAGATCCTGGGGCAGTCGTAGGCTTGTGGTTAAGGAACCAGCCTTGCGACCAGAAGGTCCCTGGTTCGATTCCAAGTAGCGAC
>JAOUQT010000027.1:2233935-2245469 GCA_025769995.1 Xyliphius kryptos | reverse complement strand
GTGTTTGTGTGTGTGTGGGCATTGCTTTATATAGCTGTGAGGACCAATTCTTGACGGAACACCACAATTGTTGGGCATTTTAGGTTTTGCGGACATTTTGTTTTATTATTATTTATGGTTCGCCACGGTTGAAGTGCCTGAACTGTTTCCTGTGCGCCTCAATACAGGCAGCACACTGCTTCGGGCGTTCCAAATGAACCTGCGGATGGGTTAAGTGCAGAGAAAGAATTTCCCTATGGGAATGAATAAAGTAACAGTTATTATTATTATTACCATGTCAATGGAATGTCTTTACAACTATAGCAAAATGTACTTGGGAATGGTTTTATATAGCTGTGGTGACCAATCTTTTACATAACACCACCACTGTAAGGGCATTTTTCATTCTGAGGAAATACTGGCTGGTCCGTGCAAAAATAAAATACCTTTTTAGGTTTTAAACATATTTTTTTTTTAAGTAAAGGAACCAAAAATGTTGTTTTTTATTAGTTTAGAGACATGGTGTTAGAATTAATAAGCCGCCATAATAATTATATCAGCTAAAAGTACTCACAGCTATATAGATAACAACATGTATGTGTGGTTATGTCTTTATATTTTCGTCACAGAACACTTCCACTGTGAGGACATTTTACATTCTGAGGAAATTCTGTCTGGTCCAAACAAAGACATTTTTTAAACAAAAAAAAAAAATGAAAATATTGCTTGGTTAAGATTAGGGTTAGGAAATTTCTGTTAGAGTTTGCATGTTCCCTTGTGTTCGCACGGGTTTTCTCAGGGTACTCTGGTTTTGTCTTGCATTTCAAAGACATGCTTGGTAGGTTTTTTTTGTGTCTCTAAATTGCCCATTAGTGTGTGAATGCGTCTGTATGATTGTGTGCATGTATGCCCTATAATGTATTGGCACCCTGTCTAAAGTTGCCGGGTGGGCACAGGCTTCCCTGTGACCCTAACAGTAGAATTAAGCGGGTATAGAAAATGAATGAATAATTATGTCATAGAATGTCCTCACAACTATAGAGATACCAACGTGTGTGTGTGTGTGTGAGCATGTTTTCATATACCTGTAAGGACTGATGGAACACCATCACTTCAAGGGATCAGGTGTCATTCTGGGGACATTTTAGCTGGTCCACATAAAACAAAAATGTTTTTTTTCTTTATTTTTTATCAAAAATGTAAACGTTATATTGTCCCTAAGCAAAGTTGCGTATTTTGTGTGACTTTAGGATGAACTACTAGCAATTTATTGCACTGGTTGTCTTAAACTGTGTGTTAAAAGAAGCAATTTTGTTGCACACTAAAGGGCTTGTGTGCAGTTTTGTTTCTAAAGCACCAGTGCTATAATTAGTTGTGTTGTAAATGAGTCTTGTGAGACTCCACTAATGGGCTTCTTTCTAGCATTAACTAAAGGCAAATGTAAGTAATGCAGTGGAATTATTGCCAGTATTTTCACTCAGTATGTCCCTGGACCATTCTATTTAGTGCTAAACAAGCTGGTTTATTTTAAAGTCTTACTGTCCCTTATGCATCAGCAAGATTTTTTATTTCTTACTGTTCTGTTTAATTCCTCCTTTTGTAATTTGCCCCTTCCAAACCAAACTGCTTCTAAATCTCCACTCAGTCTTCACCTCTCTGGTTTGTCTCCTGCCATGACCCATGGTCAATCTTCCTCTCCTCTCCTTTTATTTTTATTCCATACTTCTCCTCCTCACCTCAACATGAACGTCAATTCCCGGGCTCAGTCCCACCGATTATCCTGGAACTGGACAAGCCCATGCTCAACCAGGATTGGTGCATCCCATTCAGCGTGACTGGGAACCCAAAACCCAGGCTGCTGTGGTACCACCAGGGCCAGCCCCTGAAGGAGCATGACTACATAAAGACTCAGATCCACGAGTCGACAGAGAGTGAATACCACGGATGTCTGCAGCTGGATTCCCCTACTCACATCCATAATGGTGTCTACACATTGTTGGCCACCAACGAGTTTGGCGAGGACCAGAGGAATATCACTGCACAGTTTATGTTCTTCCCTGATGTGGAGCACTCAGAGGCAGGTGGGTGAATTTTCACACCAACATGGCAAGAACTTTTCAAGCTCAAAATATATGTATATGTGCTAAACATAATTGTAACTATGTCCTTGTGTCTGCTGAACAGGATACTACTATGGTATGTCACACTATTAGCATATGCATGAGTCTCTTTTAGTCATATGTCTATGTGCAAGTGTCATTTCATACCTAGATGCTAATATAACATTTAATCATGGCCATAATAACATTGACCTTTACTAGAGGGTTTTCTATCCCAGTCCTGGGTTTTTAATCTGAGACATATTGTAAATTTCTCACCGCCAGTATTCTTCAAATCCCCAAGTTTACCGTAACCTATAATAAATTTCTTATTTGATAATTATAATTATAAGTTTCCAAATCAATAGCATCAATAGATATTGTCTATTGTAGAATACCAATCACATGACTCACAGCTGAATCAGCTGTCTTATAAAGCACATAAACAAACCAAAGCTTCATCTGCTTGAGTAAACCATGATGCCTCAGGACTGGAGACAGAAATTCCTGTTTAATTGAATTATTATTATTTTCATATTTTACCTTTTGTTTTTAATGAGTATCTTTTGTCTTCCGTTGCCTGTGGTGCATAGACACAACTGAGATGCCAGGTATGTATGTTTTCATTTTACTCCCTGGATTTTTTCAGGAATATGTTTGATCTTGTTTAGAAAATAAAATTGCTGTTTATTGGTGTTTTCTTCTAGAAATCCCAGTAAATCAAGAGGGAAAAGTGGCCGTAAGTTTCAACACAAATTTTAATTTGAAGTAAATTCATAGCATTCTACGGGGGGTTTCACTTGATTGAGGCCCCTAATTGTCAATTGGAACTCCTGTTATGATGAAGCAATCTGAACTAAAAAAGTGTAATCAATTATCAATTATTATTATATTTTCATTTTTAGTTAGGTATGGCACCTAATTTTCCTGAATGTATCACCAATCCTTACTCCATATCACTCCCATTAAGCTCCTGAAAGTTGGTGATATGCTACAACACGTGCAGTATATCCTTTGTGCAGCTTGTTGTTTATTGTTTAACATCATTTTCATTGGCATGAACTAGTTTACCTCCATACTCAGGGTTCTATACAGTGTGCACAAGTCATGGACAATTCTGTCTTTCCAATTCACCTAGCAGGCTTGTTTTTGGACTGTGGGAAGAAACCGGCGCACCACACGAAAAATCCACACAAACACTTGGAAAAAAGACATTTTAAATCAAAACCCGGGTCCTTCTTGCTGTGAGATGACAGCACTACTCACTCAACCAGTGCAACTCCTTGATATGTTAAATGATATCTCCAGATCTGTGCCAGCCAGAGTTATTACAAAATATTTGGGGCTTCTTTCGAGTGACTCTCCATATATTATATTGAGAGCATATTTGTTTTAATCGTGACATATTGTGAATAAGTCCACATTAATATTCATTACAGGTTTATGCTGTGGTGGGGATTGCTGGGGTTGCGCTTACTGGGTGCATCTTGATGCTGATCTTTCTGAAATACGGCCGAAGTTCAAAATTTGGGCTGAAAGGTAAGAATGTGTCACAGCTATTATAGTGACCCTTTGTATAAATACATAAACATATTCCTAGATTTTAAATTGACAGACCTATGAGATTTTTTAGGACTTTTAACCGAAAAAGGGCAATATTTGCAGTAGTGTATAGTAGATATGTGTAATGGCTTTACTATAGATTGTCCTGTAAGCTACAGCATAATACATATACTACCTCTCAATGCCCTGTGCTTGCTTTTGTCCTGGTCTTGTCATTGGTTTGTTTTCTATGTACGTGCCCACCTATTCTAAGTCATATAGATTTTTCCATGCCTTCCAGAGTCTTATTACCTTGTCCACATTCATTTATGATTATGGTAGTTTGATTTAATTATGGATTTGTATATAATAGGCAGAAGATGCAGGGGACAGAGTGAGGTGGAAATAACTGACACGCTGTGGCAACCCCTGATAAAAGGGAGAGGTCGAAAGAAGAAGAAGAAGATATAATATAAATTATGATTATTATGGATTACCATTAGTTTAATATAGATATTTTCAGTTAATGCATAGATGCGTATCATGTATAACTATTGAAACCTTGTCTGTTGCTATTCATGCATAATGTTATTTGGAATAATACCCCATGCTTATTTTGTGATAAGCTAGTGTTTTCAGGTCAAGGTATGAGACTTGCCAAGTTTGCACTGGGCAGTCGGTGGTGCCAAGTCCACGATCAAATATTACGAATAAATCTGTTCTCTTTATCTTGGTTGATATTATTATTTTGTGAACCCCATGTACACTAGTAACCACTTTGTTCCCTTAGCTAGCTAGGCTTTTGACAACTTTATACATATTATGATTACTAAGCATTGTAATCATATCAATAATAAGAACCTGATCCTTCAATTAGCTATTTGTCTTTTTATAATGCTGCATTTTATCCACACTGCTCCCCTCCTCCCCTGCAGGATCCTCCTCGGTAATCAGTAATGACGACGACTCAGCCAGCCCACTCCATCATGTTTCCAATGGCAACAACACACCGTCATCCTCCGAAATGGGCCCAGACGCTGTCATCATCGGCATGACCAAGATCCCGGTCATTGAAAACCCGCAGTACTTCCGCAATCCGGGCAGTGTTTTAAAGCCAGATACTTGTGAGTTTCCATGATACTGTATACCAGAGCACCTAGAACAACCTAACACAACATACATACATACAGAGATACACTACCGTCTACCGTACTTCACTCCATACAAAGCATCTGAACCTGATTCCAGACGTGGGCTTGCTTTTGATTGTCGTCATCCTAAACTCTAGTTCTCTACTGCTATGGCAACAACAGTGAAGTGAATCATTACATGGAGATTTTACTGATTTGAGTTTGGTATTTTTGGTTTATGTTATATGTACAGCCATTTTTAGTAGAAATGTTGTCATCCCATAAATCCTTGCCTTCTTCATCACTTGTTGTCATTGGATGTTGAACATACATAGGGAAGAGGTTAAATCTTTTTTTGGACACCTTTTCTGATGCTGCATTTGAGCAAGTCTCCTTTTTATAGTCAGTGGAATGAAAACTGACTGTGTTCATTCTTTTCTTCCAGCTCAGTGCACAATGAACTTAGCTTGCTTGCTTATCTCCCCTGAGCATCTTCTATACTTCACTTTAAAGATTTATCTGATCACTGTTTTTGCCTCACGTTTCTTCTTTATCCACTCAAAGGTTTTAATGGAAATTGAGTTCTTGTGTTTGCTGCAGTTTTTCCGTATTGTCTCCTTTCAGCATCACATCATTCATCGTTGATTTATTGCTACTGTTCATCAGATGTGTGCTTCCTCAATAATCTCCAATGCTTCAAATCTGTTGGAAACCTCCACTTGGTCTTGCTGCTTGAACCAGAACAGTCAGTTCTGAGCTTTTGAAAATCCAGGTGAATTGGCTACATCACTTGTTTCTTTTTGAACCTGATCTTCATTGTCAGCATCACAAGATTGTGATCTGAGTCACAGTCTGCACTGAGGCGTGTGCATGCATTATTGATTGACTTTTTCCACTGCTTGT
Source organism: Xyliphius kryptos (assembly GCA_025769995.1). NCBI lineage: Eukaryota > Metazoa > Chordata > Actinopteri > Siluriformes > Aspredinidae > Xyliphius > Xyliphius kryptos. The sequence continues at coordinate 2,239,816 of JAOUQT010000027.1, read as the reverse complement.
TGATCAGGATGTATTCGGTCTGTTCTCTGGTCTCCTGATTTGTGCTCTTCCATGTGTATCTGTACTAGTTGTACAGGCAGAAATGTGCATTGGTGATGATCAATACATTTTCAGCACAGAAGCCCACAAGGGTCTGACCCCTATCGTCTTTGGCACCATAACTATATTTCCCAAGCACTTCACGTTCTTCTACAATTTCTCCAACTCAAATGTCATATCTTTCTGCTTTGTGGATGTGGCTGATATGATTCTGCTGCTCACTTTGTAGGATTTCAGACATTTAGCAATGTTCCTGTGAATCCAGACAGCAACTTGACGTGATGTGTCCCCTGCCTTTCCGCTCAGTCTCAGACAAACCACAAATGCTAATGTTAGTCTCTTCAATTCACTAGTATTAATAACTTGCCAAGTGAATTAAGGCCCCTAACATTCCACTGTCCTATCCTGAAACAGATCTGCTGTTTATCTCATCTTTTTTTGATGTTGAGCAATAAATCATTTGATGATGATGAGCCAGTAATAAACTTCTTAATAAACACCCTGCCATCTTACAGAGGGTACTAATAATAGTATTAATAAGTATTAATAAGTATTAAAAAGTATTAATAATAATAATAATAATAATAATATATTCAATTTTTATAGCGCCTTTCAAGATACCCAAGGATGCTTTACAAAATGGGTAGGGTAAAGATAGGTGTGGTGTACAAGGATGGATGAAGAGAAGTATCCAAAAAGGATCCAAGTATCTATAATCGCGCCAGCATACCCTGCTGACAGTCCGCCCCACTGGGTGTGGGGGTTAAAAGCAATGAAGGTGGGGGGGAGAGCTAATCTTAGCTCTGAGGAATGTCACAGCAAAAGCCTTAAAGGGCTAAAGCTGATATAGAGGAGCCAAAATAAAGAATAAATCTTGTTTGTTATTTATTTTTTTAAGGAGAATCAAAGTTTATACTCCTGTATAGTTCCATATGTTCATTTGTCCATTTCAGTCTCTCATAAAAGGAGAATTTGCATTATGAGCGCTATGTTATCAATGCTGCGATTCAAAGTTACAGTCTGAGTGCTGCCCATTGCGTCAATCATGTAGGGCAACATTAAAGGGGCTCGGACAGCTGTTCCTGTTAATTTAATATCTCAGGGCAATTCATAATCCAATTCGCTAAATGCCCCCGATCATGGTTCTGAATAAATAGACATCCTCAATGTTCTCCATGGAAAGAGTCGCCAGACACACGTCTCATCACTTCACTTAAGCGTCCATCATGTAGCCAGCTGCAAACGTTCCGTCAGGACAGGCTGGTTCCCCTAAACCCAGACTTCTCTTTGCGTTGAGAGACCATTTAATTAATTCCATAATTTCTTGATTTGAAGAGCAGAGTGGAGAAAAACTCTCAGAGTAGTAGTAGTAGTAATAGACTAGACAAGACAGGAGATGTGTAGCAGCTTTGATCTTGGGTGACATGCATTCCAGTATGGCATTAATGGACAGTAATTAGCTTCTAATTTAACTTCTTTAATAATGGGGACATTGACTGTCACATTTACTTTTTTAAAGCAAACCCCTGAATCAAACATTATTATTTAGCATGTATTTTTGGTTGAAAATGTGATGTTGATATAAGTTAAATTAGTAATTTTTGGGTCTATTGGATGAGACAGTTACAGAATTCTTTAAGTCCACTTAGTTGCTATTAGTGACCTAATTGCCATTTTAAATGCATTTTCTTTGCAGATGTTCAACACATCAAACGACACAACATTGTCCTGAAAAGAGAACTTGGAGAGGGTGCATTTGGGAAAGTATTCCTAGCTGAGTGCTACAACTTGACACCAGACCAGGAGAAGATTCTGGTAGCTGTCAAGGTGCAAGGCTTTCATATAGCAACATCTATTACAAGTCTACAGTTTTCTATGGATCCATAGCACTATAAATGGTTCCTTTTTAACAAGTACTACATAGAACCTTACTATAATGCAGTTCTGTTTATAGAAGGTTCTACAAGTAGTACTGATTTTTTTTTCACAAACAACCCTTCAGGAAAACATTTTGCTAGGTGATAATAAGGCAGTGGGTATTCCACTGGGAAAGCCATTAAATGTTTTCAGTGAACTCTGTGTTTCCTGGAGCATCCTTCTCTTCCTACTTGGATGCTTGTTTCCCAGATCAACCACATGTTTCTTGATGGTTCCTTCACTCTTGGTACACCTCTGACACCGTGGTATGGGTACAGCCCATAAGTGCAGCTGTTGCCCAACCACCGGCACTGCTGATAAATGTTGCCTAATTATCAGACCTGATTGCGAAGTAAGCAACAATCAGATGCCATTTCTTGGTTCAGATGCCAACAATCAGATGCCTTTTGCCATTCAGTGTGCATCCATCCAAGTAACATAGAAAGCAGTGAATCTTGTTATTTCAAAGAACTGTAGGAACTATAGGAAAGATGCTATAGGAATTACATAGACTTATTCAAAACTTGAGAAACCTGAGAAAACCATGAGTGCATTTGAGACACTTATTACCTGACATTAACAATAATTATCCATTTAGTAATAAATGTAGTACAAAAGCAGAATATTTAGAAAATATATTTTTATCTAATAATAAATACATTTCATATAAAGCATGATAACTTTTCCAAGAGTAAAACAGGGTTTCTGTAGGTATTAGAAAGTCTAAGTAAGTGCTTGTTTAATGGCCTTTTCACGCCATTTTAACATTTACATGAACATGAACATACACTATATTTCCAGAAGTATTTGCTCACAAAACAAATTATCGTAATCAGGTGTTTCACTCACTTCCATGGCCACAGGTGTACGAATGCTTTAGCAAACCAAGACATTTTGGACAATTCCATGCGCCCAACTTTGTGGGAACAGTTTGGAACTGACCCCTTCCACTTCCAACATGATTGTGCATCAGTGCAAAAATCAAGGTCCATAAAACATGAATGACAGAATCTGGTGTGGACGATCTTGACTGGCCTGCACCTTAACCCGATGCAACATCTTTGGGATTAATTAGAGCGGAGACTGGGAGCCAGGCCTTCTCGTCCAACATCATTGTGTTACCTCAGAAATACGCTTCTGGAAGAATGGTCAAAAATTCATATAAACACACTCCTGAACCTTATCGACAGCCTTCTCAGAAGAGTTGAAGTTGTTCTAGGTGCAAAGGGTGGACTGACGTCAAGTTTCAAGTTTAATGCAATTAAAAAAAACAAGTTTAAGGCTTTGTTTTTTGCAAAACTCATGTAATAACGTCTAATGCTTTTTAATACCACAATAAACCCTGGTAAAATGTCTTTTTTCATAGACTTTGAAGGAGGCAAGTGAGAGTGGGCGGGCTGACTTCCACCGAGAGGCGGAGCTTCTGACCAACCTTCAGCATGAGCACATTGTAACATGTTATGGCGTGTGTGTGGAGAGTGATCCTCTCATCATGGTGTTTGAGTACATGAAGCACGGAGACCTCAACAAGTTCCTCAGGCAGGTGTTTGCTCTGCATCTGGAGCCACAGATCAATTCGGTTCATAAAAACAAAATTGTTCCGCCACAGGACTTGAAGAAAAGAAGGTTTAAGGTCAGATTAGAATGATTCATTTGAAAATAGTTTTAAAAACATTCTTAAAACAACTTATTAACACAACTAGACAATTAAGTAACCAATTTAATGCTAATGTAATGCTAATAAACCCTTTAACTTCAGATATGTTAAATAGCAAATAGCCATGTTCCAGTTTACATGCACATTGTTGGATTATGAGCCTGTCCATGAAGCAGCTCTAAGACAGCAGCCTGTCACTAAACACACTCCTCTGTCTCATGATGACTGTATGTAGTGGGTGACTGTTATTGTCAATGATGTACTGGAGATTAGTAAGGGTCCTTTACCAATGCTACAGCCCAACCAATCAGTTTGTCCAGCCATGCTTCATCTCTCTTCTTAATGCTGCCTCACAGCATAAAAGAGAACACTGGCAAGCACAGACAGATAGACCATGTGCAGACGTTTTGTGCATATATTGAAGGACCTTAACCTTATTAGGAAATAGAGCCGACTCTGCCACTTGCTGTATAAAATGTCTTTATTGACTGACCAGTTCAGTTTGTCATCCCCCCAAGATATCTGTAATATCTGTAACAAACTCCAAAACATCCCCTTCGATTGAGACTGGCTGTGTGAGCCACCCAGACCTTCTAAAGTCCACAACCATCTGATTTGTCATTGATGCATTAAGATTAAGGTGTAAGTAGTTCCTCCAACTCTATGCAACAAAGTCTCTCCCAGGTTTATTACATTTACATGTGCAGTATTTAGCAAAAGCCCTTGTCTAGGGCGACTTGCAAAAGTGCTTTGAGACATATCAGTATGTCTTAGAATCTATTCTAAATAATCAGGAAATCACCCTCAGTATTTACAAAAATTAACCTATGCACTGTACGTGTAATCGGCTGCATGGAAACATGGAATATGTCGTCTCATCCGGGGATTGAACCCAGGTTCTCTTGCTGTGAGGCCACAGCACTATCCACTGCGCCACCGTGCCACTCATTGTCTATCTGGTTAACTACGGAAGAATTTGACATGATTTGCTGGATATTGAAGCCCAAAGCTGTAAATCCTAGAAAATGGTATAGCAGAATATAAAAGATCCATACTGTACAGGGAATGGACTACTTGCATTCGTGGCCATGATGCATTTCTGTTTTCTTAGCTTAGCTAACCACATACTTATTTTTCTGTCCACTTGGAGGACACACACTTATTTCTGTACCTTTGAAGAAGTGTATATACGAGGAACAATACCATTTAAAGTCTTGCTGCATAGTGCTTTACAGTTTTCTGTGCCTATTTAGGAAGCTCCTGCAAACAGTTCTCTCTCTCTCTCTCTCTCTCTCAGGGCTCATGGTCCAGATGCGATTTTAATGGCAGATGGACAGCAGAGCATACTGGTCGAACTGACTCAGTCTCAGATGCTGCACATTGCTCAGCAGATCGCAGCTGGCATGGTGTATCTTGCCTCGCAACATTTTGTTCATAGAGACCTGGCCACACGTAATTGTCTGGTTGGAGAGAATCTGCTTGTGAAGATTGGAGACTTCGGCATGTCCAGAGATGTGTACAGCACAGACTACTACAGGGTATGACGTCTTTTATGCATAATAATGTATACTGTATTATTGCTACACAATATTATTCCGCTCTGACACAATATTCTTTACGTTTATCTAACATCTATGATGGTGCATATGCTCTTGAGTGGCCGATTGGACATCTAGTGTAAACAATCTGGTCTAAGCACTGTCCATTCATTTTGCCGTTTTTGTTTAATGTCTCTATTTTTAAGTGGCTTTAAGTCTACTGAGGAATTTTTATGTTTGTTGGTAAGGTTTGTGCCTGGCTAGTTGATTCACATTTTCATTACCAGTTTGTTGATTGTGCATTGCATGACCTTTATGATGGGGTGGTCTTACATGCAAGATTCCAGATCTTTAAGGCATGATTGAAAGCGAGTACACAGAGTTTTACCAAATTAAGAAATTAACCAAGAAATAAACCAAGCATGCATGTCTTCGGAATGTGAGAGAATACCGGAGTAGTCGGAGAAAACTTGCGTGATAACAGGGAATACATGCAAACTCCAGACGAAAATTTCCAGGTCGTCTCACAGCAAGAAGGACCCGGGTTGCAGGATCTGATGTGTGCGATGGGTGTATTTGTATACTGGGTTTCTGGGGTTGCCCATAGTTTTGACTGTATACAGCGACGAATTGACACTGTATTGTGGTCTTAAACCAGGTTTTTCAGTTTCACTGTCTAACCCCTGTATGTCTACAGAGTTCTATTGAGGGTTCTTAAGCCTCTGTGTAG
>JAOUQT010000027.1:2200872-2212611 GCA_025769995.1 Xyliphius kryptos | reverse complement strand
AGAGGAAGATGAGAGACACCAGAACCAACAATGCAGACAAACTGAAGGCTGCTATTAAAACAACCTAGACTTTCATAACACCTTAGCAGTGCCACAGGCTGATTGCCTCCATGCCATGCCACACTGATATAGTAATTTGTGCAAAAAGAGCCCCGACCAAGTACTGAGCGCAGTTACTGTACATACTTTTCTGTAGGCCAAAATATATGCATTGAAAATATTTTTTTCAGTTGGTCCTATAAAATATTCTAATTTTCCGAGATAATGATTATGGGTTTTCATTGGCTATAAGACATTACCATCAACATTAACAGAAATCAACACTTGAAATAGATCATTGTGTTTGTAATAAATCTATATAATGTATGCATTTCACTGTTTGTATTGAATTACTGAAATAATATAACTTTATTATATTCTAATTTACAAGTACAAGCAGGAAAGCACACTTATTTTGATTAAATAGACCTAAAAAAATAAACAAATATTAAGCTATATTCATTTTCCATTTTATATACAATTTTGTGTAAGTATAACAAACGTAGCTTGGTAAGGGTTTGTAATTTGAAATACAGCTCATGTAAATTCATTGATCATAAATGCCTTAATAAATGTTTAAGTTATAAAGTTGTTATAGAAGAGTAACTTGATTCTTGAGACTTTCATTTATTTAGTATGATTTTGTAGCATTCAGTTACTACATACTAAATCTCTGACAGTCAGAGAAGCATCAAGTAATTTTAAAGCAACTAGAAATCTCCAGAGGAACTTGTCAGATATCCAGTAAAATTAGTTATCAGCTAGTTACACATCAGTATCATTTGGTGTGATATGTTCTGTAGCACATATGGCACATTCAGAGGTAAAGTAACTGGTAGGTTTTACAGAAGATCTTGGAGAACCTAACAATTCTACCAGATAGTCTGTGTAACAACCTTGACTCTCCCTTAATTGCAGGTTAACACAGGCACCTTTATAATTTTGTTTCATCCGAAAATTGATCTTATGTAATGCACTCACTGGTCACTGCATTAGGTACACCTGATCAATTACTCTTTAATACATATCTAATACAAGTATCTAGCCAATCACATGGCTGCAACTATGCATTTAGGTATGTAGAAGAGGTCAAGACAACTTAAGTGAAAATCCGAGCTTCGGAATGGGGAATAAAGATGACTTAAATGACTTTAAACGTGGCATGGTTGTAGGTGACAATTAGGCTGTACAAAATAAATATCCAGCGAGGGGCAGTTGTGTGGACGACTTGCTGTCTTGAGAGGTCAGAGGAGAATAAGCAGACTGCATCGATATGATAGAAAGGCAACAATAACTAAAATAACCACTCTTTATAACATCTCTGTTGAAAGTATACCATGAAGAATTACATTAAGTTCTGAAGGCAAACAAGGTTACTAGCAAGGTTACTATCTGTTACTAGCAAGGCAAACCTAATAAAGTTGTCAGCAAATGAATTCTCAGTTCTTTACTGACCTGCAAAAATTTTCTTGCTTCAAAAGTTCAGTAGTAATAATTATATAAAGTAATTGTTGTATATTTGTATTATACTAACGATATTCATATATTTCTGACTTAAGAGAATACAGAATTAAAAAAAAAAAAAAAAAAAAAAAAAAAATGAAAAACTGAATATAAAGAGTATGAGTAGATGAGCTTTCCTGCCAAGGCATGATGAAATGTAAATGACCGAATCTGCCAGGTATTTTTCTCATGCACACAACAGCAAAGTGTAAAAACAGCACCTATGTATTTTTTATTAGTAGTATTACTATTAGAGGTAGCATCGTATACAGTGAGTTTAGCTTGGTCCTTAGTATTTGCAAATGCAAAAAGTAAGAAAAAAAGGAACGCAAAGAGTAGAAAGGCTCAGCATGAAGAATTTAAGAGTTCCATTATACACTGTGGTAATATCCTACATTGTGTTCAGCTTAAAACCTCCGTTATAATCGAGTATAACATCCAGGAAAATCATCTGAATTCCAAGAGCAAATAAATTTGAATTTCAGAGTCTGTTCATTTCATCCTAAAAGTAGCCCTCAGTGATAAAACTTGCTTATATTGTATCACCCAGGGTACATCCCTGCCATGCCATGGGCACTAACACACACCCATACTATCAAAGATGCTAGCTATTAAACTTTCTGGTAAAAACAATCCAGATCGTCCTTTTCCTTTTTGGCCCGGAAAACATGACATCCATGATTGCCAAAAAATTTGAAATGTAGATTTGTCAGACCAAAGAACACTTTCCCACTTTGCATCAGTCCAGCTGAGAAACTCGGGTGCAGAGAAGCCAGCAGCATTTCTGGGTGTTGTTCTTAAATAACTATCACTTTGCATAGTTGAGCTTTCACCTGCACTTGAAGACAAACTGTGTTCACGGACAAAGGTTTTCTGAGGTGCTCCTGAGCCCATGTGGTAATATCCATTACAGAATGATGTCGGTTTTAAATGCAGTGTCGCCCGAGGGATCGAAGGTCACGGGCATTCAAATGTTGGTTTTCAGCCTTGCTGCATACATGCAGAGATTTCACCAGGTTCTCTGAATCTTTTGATTATATTATAGATTGTTAAGGATTAAAAACTTCCGAGGATGAATACTGTTTGCAAGTGCACACTGAGAAACGGTGTTCTAAATCTGTTTTGACTATTTTGTCACATAATTGTTCACAAACCTTTCAGGATGCTACCTTTATACCCAATAATGACACATCTTTTCCAATGACCCTGTTAATCTGTGGAATTTGCAAAACAGGTGTTTATCATTTCTCAACTTTCCCAGTCTTTTCCTGCCCTTGTCCCAACTGTTTTGGAACATGCTGCAGGCATCAGAATGAGTGAATGTTTTTTTTTTTGCAAATAATCAGGTTCTTTCATTTAAACATTAAATATCTTGTCTTCATAGCGTATTAAACTAAAAATGGGTTGAAAAGTCATGTTATGGGTTGAAAAAAATCATGTTATTCTGTTTTCTATTTATGTTTTACCCAATGTCCCAACCGAGTTTCTACAAAACAATATATACTTGGGAGACTGGGGATGGGAGACACTGCAATTTACCAGTTTTTAATTTGACAGTTGTTTATAAAGTGCATTGTGCTGTAACGGAGGTAACATGATGTTATCAGGATGTATACAGGGTATATGTAAACATTAGTCCACTCCTTTAGCAGCAAAATGTTTATATTTATATTATTACAAGAATAGGAAGCATTTTGCCAAGATAAATAGGCAACTTTATCATCTGAGAAAATTAAGGGCTTCACCCACAACTACCACAAAAGTCTTCGAGCTGTAATTGATGTTAAAGAATACACAGTATTAGGAACTAGGTTATGTAACTTTTGATCAAGATAATTTGGGTAGTTTCTGTTGTCATTATAATTTCAAAAGGGCAAACACAATTGTTTGCTAATAAATGGCTTCACCAAACCAATAACTTAACCAAGAAAAGGTTTTGTAATATTCTTATTTTCTGAAAAATGGCCATTACAATTACAAATTCTGCCAGGGTATGTAAACATATGAGCACAACTATAGATAATATGTGCATTTGGGCTTACTGCAATTAAAGAAGTGCAGAAAACTACTGAAGTTGCTCTATGAAACACCATTACATTTATGGCATTCAGCAGATACTCCTATCCAGAGCAAATTTTTTACTCATTTATATGGAATGTCAGTGCTAATGCTTGTATTCTACAGGGTGTATGTATGTATGTATGTATGAATGCATGTATATATACACATGTATGTGTAACATTTCCCTAATACCCAGTACACTATTCTGTCAGAATCAGCTCAATAACTTAAAAGTTAATATTTGCTGATTTTCTAATATTTACTAAACCAACGTGTAGAAACTACAAAATAGCACTCAGGAATTTGAATATTGCAAGGCAAAACTAATATTTAAAAGAAAACAATGACGACATGATGGATGAAACATGAGAAGGCGGTGAGAGACACCTGTCTCTGCAGTGTTCTTCAACTCCGGCATGTGTTACACGTCCTATATATAACCTGCATATATAACATATGCTGCCATGTTTCTCACACATAGAAAACGAGCCAAACCTGTACTCATGTTTAACAATTTATGACAATTCTCTTATAACGTCCCCAAAGCCCAACTCTCAGACATTGTGTCTCAGCCTTCATCATTGCCCAGACTCTTCGTTTACTTTACAATGAAAGTAAAGATTAGATAAATAAGGCCCAGTACAAGTAATAGCATGAATAACTGAGCCAGATGATATTTCAGGCCATTTGGTGAACTAAAAAGCATTAAATCCATCTATTCATTCACTATGCCACAAAGCTATTTTTAAAACGTGAAGTGTGATTCTTTTCCACGGTACACACAGTCATGCTACAATAAAATCAGCACAGAATTTTCATTTATGTACTCAAACAAACCTCTTGAATAACTGCTAAAAACAAGGCACTGTGATGTTCATCACTAAAAAACACAAAATTAAAAACAATAAATTTTAAAAGGAATATCAGACTCTACCCATACCTAACACGCTCAGACTAGTAAGAGTCTGATCCTAATATTTAGCAACACAATAGAACAATACAAACGTAAAACTGGTTTCAGAAAAAAAAAATATTTACAGCATGACACTTATTCACCAAATTTTAAAATAACACATGTTCGACATTATCCAAATCCTTATTGTTATTGAAAATGCATAAAAATGTCAATGCATAACTAGATTTTGATTGACTACAATATACAATTTAAATACACTGAATGATTACTGTAATAGGAACACCTGGCAGGTGTCATATAATCACTCAAAGTAACCCAATTAGTGGTTACACAAATTCAGCGGTCATACGTTAGTCTTAGATCTGTACACAATACAGCTTTAAGCAATATTTAACAGCTATGTGTAAACAAAACAACTCGTACAACTTTGATCACAGACAGATAGTTGGAGCCATAAAATCTGGTACTATTGTTATAGCTGCAATAGCTGCACTCGTGGGCGGTTCCTATACCAAGGAAGCAAGAGAGGAGTCAAAGGTTATACATTGTTGGCCATGTGTGGCATGAGCTGTGACAAAGAAAATGGGTGTTTGCCACCTTGTGAATCAAACCAGTTCCTAAACTGCAAGCCCCCAAATTAAAAGAACCACAAACCCATTAGTAGTCACATGGCCCAAAATTTTACATCATATGGCCAGAAGAAGTGAAGATCGACACTTCAACGAACAATCACAAACTTTTCCTTTTCCAAGAGAATCTTTTTTTCCTGAATAAACAAAACTCCTAAACAAAACTTAGGACCAAGTTTTAAACATGTCAGAACATACACATTTATTTCATAATCAACTTTCTTAGAATTGCATCACATAATTAAATAGTTCGAAACTGTTGTACAGCCAGACAGATCCCAAACCTGTAACCAGCTAAATGTAGGAGAACATATTTTTAACCAAAACCCTACAGCTCTAGACAAATTCTTTGTCTAGTTATAAAAACCAGGCCAAATCATTTGCCTTCGTCCTCCAGAGGCTGTTGAATGACTTGAATCACTTGAACGTTAAAGCACCTATTGTTGCCATTTTGGGTCTAGAATTCAAAAGAAAACCGATGTTGACCAGGAATACAAAAAACAGAAACCGTCTATAAAAAGCGGGAAAAAAAAGTTTTACCTAATAAAGGTAAAAATAATAAAATACTTTAAACCTAAAAAGTATCATCTAATAAAGTGTTTGGGGAATCACTGAGAAAAGTGACATGTCCAATAACATTACTTATAAACAGAATAGTTATGCAACACAAAATAAGGGAAAGTGTGCATTTAAGAGTGTCAGATTGGGGTGTCATAGAATGATAGTTATGTTGAAGTGCAGGAACCTCTTATATTTGAACCATAGACCCTGCTTTACAAAGCTGGGGGGGGATAAGTACTTGTTTTTCTTTGTCGTACAAATCAGGTGTTATGGATATAATTATTAATTAAGCTTTATTCTAACAAAATACATTACATGAGAATGAAGATGAAAATGATCAAAATTGTACACGATGGCTTTTGTCGGTTACTTTATTCGCGATACCATGGTATAGAAAGACCACAAGTGCTCAGTTGCTGAAACACTGACACCAAAACTCTGGTCTCCAACTATATGCCCACGGTCAGTCACTTTGATTGACAATAGCTGGACAATGTTGATGCTGTGCAGCAAACAGATCACCACCTCGTGTCAATTGTGACATAACCAAAACTTTATCAGCGATCATATTTCACCTGCAGGTTTTCCTATTCTTGTGATCATTCAGAGTTTACTGGCTTTTTGTTTATTTGCTCTATGAATGTGTTTTAAATTATAACAACTTTTTAATGCCATCTCCAAGCCTCTTAATTATTCTCTGCTAAATCTATTTCTGAAATTCCTTAAGCACTTTCTCCCAACACCTGCTTCTCTCATCCAGCTACAACATCTTGAAATCTCCCAAGTACAAAAGTATTACATATACAAGATATATATTTACATTTAGGGCATTTAGCAGACACTCTTATCCAGATTGCTTACTCCAAAGATACCGCCAAGCTTCCATAGTACCACATACAAAAGTCAATATAGGGACAATAACACTACACTTTTCCTAAGCACTTTAGCACGAGAAGGGTCTTCAGATTGAAGACAGTGAACAACTCTGCCATTCAAACACCCAGTGGAAGTAAAAAGCCTGGATGCTAGTCTTAGATGAATCTTAAAGGATGGCGGGTCGAGCCGAGCCATGTTTGACACAAAGAGCTAGATAATGTAATTCAGAACATTTCTAGTAATAGGAGGACTATGTGCATAACAAGCTTGGACAAATACAATGATGTCACTTATTTTATTTATTTATTGTTGAACGTCAAACTCAGCATCAGTGGCTATTCTAACGTCAAGAACACGATCATACTCATATCACACGCAAAGTCACAAATCAATACACAGTTAATGACAACTTAGCATTTACAGTTTACCTAGCATGCATATCTTTGGACTGTGAGAGGAAAACCCACGTGTACACGGGGAGAACATGCAAACACACAGAAGTTCCCAGGTCGCCCCATCCAGGGATCAAACCCGGATCCTCTTGCAGTGAGGCGACAGCACTATCCACTGCACCATTGTGCCGTTCATGCCATAACAGTAGCCTAATGATTTTTTTTTTAATTGCCACCGGCACACGCCAGTTTTAACATGGCCAAGCAGCCTATATGGTTTGTGAAGATAAACACATCATTCAGTACAGCGTCATGGGTTGGAAAGAACAAAAATCAGAAACAAAGAGCTAAATGAAAGTGATGCACAGGAATAAAAATACTGCACACACCAATACTGAAACATTGTAAGATTGTTATATTAGTAGGAGGATGTAAGAAATGGAGCTGCCAGGCAGGAGACAGAGAGGAAGACCAAAGCAGAGATATATAGATGTGGTTGATGTAGACGTGCAGGTAGTTGGAGTGAAAGCTGAATTTGCAGAGAACAGAGTGAGGTGAAAAAGATTGACACTCTGTGGCGACCCCTGATAAAAGTGAGAGGCCGGAAGAAGAAGAAGAAAGAGTTGAAAGCCTGATTTATTTAAATGAATGGCACATAGGAATATACTGACATGGGATGGAAAAATTCTAAGAGCAATTTTGAAAAACATTAAAAAGTGTGCTCCTGTAACTGAACTCAAGTCGTCTGTGTTAAATTGAGTTGAAAACATGAACAAACAAGTATTTTTTTTTAGATTTGGGTTGAACTGAAATAAGTAATATATATTTATGTGTCAATATCCAACACCCCTACAACAGACTTGCATAAAAATAACACTCAAGGTTATAACCCGAGGAAAACTGGACAGACTTCCACTAAAGTTTTGTTTCATGAACCTTTTAAATCTTGAATTGTATAAATGATATAATTCAGATTGAACGTGTGTACCTAAACGCCCTGTAGAGAGACTGTAGGGAAAACAACATAATGGGCAATAATTAAAAACATTAGACAGGAGTACAAAAAAGAAAAAGTGGTACAGTATATCGTGATTAAAATTCGACAATTCACATTAAAACATGAAAGGAAAGTAATAACCAAAAATAAACACGACTTATAAAACATTTACACACGTGTGGAAAAACAGCGTTTATAACCCGAGGAAAATTGGACGAAACGTAACAATATTTAGTCTGCTAATGTAAAGCTAATCGGTCAGGTAAAGTTAGCTAGCACATCTCCCAGACTACAAATACACCTTAAAGTTGGCACAACTTGGTTGTATCGAATATAATAACTAACATATTACTTATTTACGTCTGAGAAACAAGTATGACACGATTTGACGACGTATTTATAGCTAATGCTAAGCACTGGTCTTGCTAACACGCCAGGTGAAGCGAATGCTAATCACATACGTGCAAGTCATTCACTTTCACAGCACTTACACATAGCGAAAGATAGAAGGCTAAAGCTAAACGAACCGGAGCTACGGCAAAGGGCGGCCCGGATTCAACTGACTCACCGCGCCACATACCGGCGACTAGCCTGGCTTAACGTAGCTAATTGCTAAGATTTGCTGGATCATCCTGCTTTATTAGCACGACTTACTTCTTAAAGAAAAGTCTGACATTGTTTGTTGAAGAATTACTTTTAGTGCGCGGCCTTAATGATACCGCAGTCACCTCTGAAGTCTCGGAAGAGCTAAAAAATCCCTCCGCACTCCGGTTCGCCCTCTACACCAGGCCACAGCCAGGGGGTTGATGCCTAAATTAGCTGTTAGCATGCTAAACAAGGTCCTAGCTATCACACGGCAAGACGGCGCACTGGCAGACTGTCACAAGCTTTTGCCGAATCCTTTAATTCTACACAATGGGTTGATCTTCCCAGTATGTTATAGACAAATGTAGAAAGTGAAGCAAATTAAGGTTGTAAAATTTATGGCGGCGGCCATCACGAGCCTTTCCCAAAGCATTTCGATATAAAACATGGCAACCAGCGGCTGCTAAAAATTCTTTTTACGTAGTAATCGACTGTTTTCTTCTACCTACCTTCATGTCGGGACATCCTATAGACAATGACACAGCCCCCACCTCGGGCTCCCTGACACGTATTTACAATGACAGATGCCGCTAAAAAATAAAACCGGTGAAAACGCGGTCTCTTTCCTATTTTCTCTTGAAGATGGATCCACTTCCACTTCTTCCTTCCCCCTCCCCGCCTGTCATGAGCCGCCGCTGACCGCGCGCTTACACCCGGAGACCTGCAGGTGGCGCCACAGGCACCAGAAAACTTTTCTTCTTCTCGATTTGCGTTCAAACGGCGGCAAACTTTAAACGTGCAGTAGCAAGGAGGAAAATACAATGTTTTAATGTCACAGACGCTTTTTGTTAGGATGAGTCTCGTTAAGTCAGATCCTTGAAAGGTTAGAAAATTATTCCTAGCATTTGGAGAACACATAATGGAACACTCCTAATGAGTGTTTAGGTGTATATACATCATGAATAACGCAACTGCGTGCGCAAAGGTTTGTGGGTAATATAAGAACGCCAAGCATGCACCTCTGACGTCCTTAAAACAGTCGAAGGACCCTACAAATCGGAAAAGTCGCCCAGCGCTCTTCCATGACGTAATGACTATGCAACCCCAAGGATAATTTATCAATATATATATATATCATTATTTATTTGTTTCTTCACGTATTAATTTATACTTTTTTATTCTAATTTATTCTTCTAGAATTCTAGCTAATTTGCAGCCACAAATCCCTCTGGAAGACTGTTGTCCTTCACTGACCGATGTCAATGCTCCTTCTTCTACACTGAGAATGTGTAACTTTATTGTCAATGAAGTCTGTGGATACCTGACTATAACACAATATGGTCTTGTTGAACATCTAATTCCACATTTACTCCCCTCCCTAAATATCTGGTTGCTCGGGGTATGTAGAAGCCTATGCAAAAGTTTTGTAATAGGGGTGAAGTCCTGTATCTCTGCAAGATGCTTCTATGGAGATCTCTTTGGGAGCATTTAACGGACAGACTGTGTCAGAAATATTTAGTTATATCTTTCTAAATAAAGTAAAATACTAAGAATTGCAGTAAACAGTAATAAGATAAAGACAGTAAATACTTGGTGTTTTTTTTTATTAACCCAGGATACCAAAGCAATGATAAAACTGACATCGTATTTTTTGTTGGGATGGTAATTACATTTGTAAGTTATAAAACATTCATAAAATAATCATTTTTTAACACATTTCTAAACTTTTTGTAGTGACATGGTTTAAATTTATGACAAATGTGATTAAGACAGCATGCCAGAGTTCCCAATCAGACACAAAACATGTCTATTAATGCATTTATTAGCATTTCTTCTGCAATTAATACATGGTATAATTTTCATTGCTTTATCATATAAAATTTTAATATAGAAACAGGCAGATATACAAATGTGACCTATGAGTCTTGTACAATGTGGCCCCTAAACATCCTGTAATATCATACCATATAACTATGTAGTCATTAATCTTAGTAAAATAAGTGCATTATAAGAAGACATTTGGAGCTTTACAACATTCCTGCGTGCAATGCAAACTTTTATGTAAACCCATGCTACATTTCGTTCCATCTTTAGCAAATAATTCCAATAAAAAGAATGTATATATAAAAGCATGCTGAAATGTAAGTAGCATCCCGTCAACACACCGTTAATATCCTTTTTCTAAAGACAAGACTGTGAAGAATTGTAATTGTGAAAGTGTAATAGTCTAAGTTTATGAGGAAACTTTGAACCTTAAAGCAGTGAATCCTCTGTATTGTCAGATCCAGAATTATTGGCACCCTTGTAAAGATGGGATAAAAAATGTTATAGGGAATATATGTGGTTAAATAATTGTATTTTCTTTGAAAAAAGGATGCACATTCAAAAAAATGTAACATCTCAATTAAAAGACTACTATTACAACATGCATATTATATTTATTGCCACACTAGAAATCCTTATGTAAAAATCCATCCATCCATCCATCCATCAATCCACATCCTACCTACCTACTGTAACTACATACAAATAATTCTATATACCTACTTAGTAATCTATATGTATATCCACCCACACATCCATCTATACATTGTGTCTGTCTGTCTGTTTGTCTGTCTGTCAGTGAGTCATAACTGTATACCAAGGATGCCAACAATTTTGGAGCAGACAGTGGCAATTTCTGGGGGTGCACAATGCTTTTGGCACTGCTAATGAGCAGTTGATTTTGCATAACTCATTTTTTTTTTTTTTTAAACCACACATAATTTACTTGGTATTGATTCCTAAAAAGTAGAAAATAAGACTTTCAATGTCCTGCTTTGACAACACAAACATTATTCTAAGCCCTTTCAATTTAGTCATTATGTATATAGGATATAAAGCAACACTCTTTAAGCTTTGGATAGGAAATATTTGTAGTCAAAAGAAATAAGACCCTAGTTGAAAGCATGTATTTATTAAACATATCAGGCCCTAATATTTGTCATCAATTAAACTGTACTCTGTACTTGCAGAAAATATTCGGTTCGCTTTTTTGGTTGCCTATATAGTATTAGACAATGAAACTGAAACACCTGTCATTTTAGTGTGGGAGGGTTCATGGCTAAATTGGACAATCCTGGTGGCCAATCTTCATTAATTGCACATTGCACCAGTAAGAGCAGAGTGTGAAGGTTCAAT
>JAOUQT010000027.1:2016880-2029327 GCA_025769995.1 Xyliphius kryptos | reverse complement strand
TTTCACTGCACGGATGGGTTAAATGCAGAGGGCCAATTCCGCTGTGTGCAGACACAGTGGCAGAATGTATCACTTTCCATGCCATGAGATGGTATTCTGCATTCCTTGGTTGTAACAAGTGGTTATTTGAGTTACTGGTGTGTTTTTATAATCTCGAACCAGTCTCCACATTCTCCTCAAGCCTCTCACATCAATAAGGCATTTTCGTCCACACAACTGCCACTGGCTGGGTAGTTTCTCTTTTTCAGACTATTCTCTGTAAACCCTAGAAATCACTGTGCGTGAAAATTCGAGTAGATCAGCCGTTTCTGAAATACTCATACCAGCCCGACTGGCACCAACAACTATGAGACGTTCCGAGTCACTCTAATCACCTTTCTTCTTCATTCTGATGCTCGGTTTGCACTTTAGCAAGTTGTCTTGACCACTTCTATTCGCCGGAATTCGCGAACTTGCAAGTTGCGGCCAAATGATTGGCTGATTAGATATTTGTGTAGACAAGCAATTGAACAGGTGAACCTAATAAAGCGGCCCGTGAGTTTATATCATTCATGTTTTTGAAATAATTCTTGCATTTCGACGTGTATGCATGCATTCTATGTACGCTGAATGATCACTGGATTAGGAATACCTGACTAATAACCAGTTGGTCCACCTTATTGATTAATTACAGCACCTAGGGTTTGGGTGTGGTGCTTGTGTTTCAGCAAAATCTGTACTCGTGGGCTTTTCCCGTACCTATTATCATGGGTGTACATCCAAAAAACATCATCCAGCTAAAGGTCATAAAATGGAGAGAGCATTTAATTAAAGATTAGCTAAAGTTGGTATGAGTTGACTTGCATATGGATGGATATTTGCCACCTTTATTTATTCGCCTGCCATTATTCCACACCCACTGTGATTTCACATCATTCATCACATTCAAGTCTGCACAGACAGACTGATGAAAATAGCTGTGTGTCATATGAAACAGTTTAAAGCCCCTATTGTGGACCTAGAGTGTAAAACGCAGAAAGCCGTAACAGTCTCAGAGACTCATCTGTAAAACGTTGCACCCGACTCACTTACAGGAATCCTGACTATTTCTAACTTCCACGGAAGGTGTTTCCTCATACAAGCAGTACTTTGGGAGAATGTTCTGTAACAAACGTAACCCAGTGTGCAGTTGAGGACAAGGATGAGTTAGCATCATCGGCTAAAATAGTCTTTAAATGTAAAAAAAAATATCCAACATCTCAAAAGTTTTCATTTCAGAATTCCAATATCGGGAAAAAAAATATCCTCCAATAGCAAGTCGACCAACGTCTGATGCAGATGAAGCAGGGCCACTGCTTTACACCGCTACTTCCACACTTTTCTCAGATAAACCAGAAGTGGCCGGCTCTTGCGTGACCCTTCGACTGGATGTTTATTGACGGTTTGCTCATTCTTGCTACACACGTGAACAATCCACAAGTGCAGTTGTTGCTGATCGATTTTAACACCACACCTTGGGCCTCCAACTATCCACGAACAAAGTTCATGTCTCTCTCTAGTGGACAACGCCTATTACGTGAGCCATGTGTGACGTAGCCACCAATTGGGGCACTTTATCAGCGAACATTACGACAAGTTGTTCCTAATTCTGAGATTGTTACGTTTATATAAATATACAGTATCATATGTTATTATTTAAGAAACAAGGACAAAAGTATTGAATGTGATATGAATGTGATATGTATGTTATCACTTTTGTCCTTGTTTTTATACATAATACATTCCAAGAAAGTCAAGATAACCGTTCGAAACCTACAGCAAGAACATTGAGGTGTTTTTTTTTCCGTCCTACACATTTTTGGCACCCATTAAGATTACGGGACGCCACTGAACATCGATCGCTCGCCAATTTCTACGCTCCAGTTAAAAAGTAGACCTGAGACAAGTAAGGCGTGTTCAGAAACCTGCAACTTTATTGAATAAAAAAAAAAACCATGAAAACAAGGAACAATATTCAGACCTGAATTAAACAACACCAGCAAAACTAACAACAAAAACAACAACCGAACAAAAAAAAAAAACAGGTTTAAAAGCAAGGCAAGTCGCCCATTAGTCACAAGTTCCCATCTGGCTTTACGAGAACAATAGGAGAAAGCAGTAAAACAACCAAAAAAATAAACCCATTGTTTCGAATAAGCACTATTTCTCCCGAAATCAGTCATGACTGCACATGTGTAAATGTTTCACTCATATTTCCATTTCAGATCAAATCTTTTTATTTATTAGTAAGCTAATACTGTTTTCAGATCTTTGGTAGAAGGGTGGGACAGAGAGTAAACTCGTTACGTGCGTGAAATAATAACCAACATCATCATTATTGACACACACCCTTACATCGGGACAATTATTCGAGACGTCTGTCTGAGATCTCGATGACCGTCTATGATCTAACCGCTTTAGTGTGAAAAAACGTAGGAAATCTCGTATTTCAAGCACATAACCATACAACTTTATCAGATCAGGTACAAAATAAGTACAGTTCATACTGATACTAAAATATCCTCAAGAACACACACACCCTGGATCATAAAATTACTTCCTTAAGCCAGGAATATATAGGGAGATTCACTGAAAAAGGCCCTCGGTATACGGTATAATATTATATAATATACAGTATAATATTATTTTTTACTAGATAGACAATTAGCTCGCTTAAGGGTTCAGTCTATCAGAAAGCTTTTAATCCCTTAGAGAAGTTATTTTTTTTTTCTGTAAGAATGTGTGTATTTAATGAAATATTTTGCAACACAAAGATGGGTTTTGGTGCTTCATCTCTTCCTCTGAGAGAGAATTAAAGGGTTCTGAGGCTCGGGTTCCCTGAAAATAATTACAAATACATCAAGGAATGTAGCGTATTAGTCTGGTTCTGATTACTTCATCCTAACTGGAGGTAGAACAGAATATTAAGGGCCTCTTTCAAGTGAATCTTGTGTAAAATCTTCATGATTTCATGCTAGTTTCATGCTATTTTTCGAGGCTTCTTGAATGAAATATCTCATTTCACAGGCATCAGAAATGCTTAAAGCATAAAATCATTCAAGAGCAACTCCATAAATCAAGTATAAGAGGGAGTCAAAAACTACCCACACTCTGCTTGTATGATGGATTTTAATCAACGTTCGATAAAACGTTCGATCTCTGCTTTTTTTTTTTTCCCCCAATACAATTTGTCCATAACCTTAGTGCAGATCATTTTTGACTCACCCTTTGGAATGAGGAAAGATCGATGACCCAAAGTACAGTATGAACAATTGTTGTTTTCACTCTTCATTAAAACATTATTCATTTGCTTTGTACAAAAATAGAAGTTTATGACAAAAAAAAATAAAAATAAAACAAAAAACAAATTCTTCAAGTTTTAAAAAATAAATATTTCGATATTTGAGGCTCTGAGAAGTTTAAATGAAAAGTCTGGATCGAAACATTATTTTGTTAAGAATATACACATATTATATGAATACAGTATTATATAAATAGAATTAGTTTTAGAATTTGAAATTAGACCAGCGTGAACATTTTCAATTTTTTGTACATGAACATGTAAATGACAAAGTAAACGTTCATATACTTTACACTAGAGATGGCTAATAATTCAATATTTCTTGTTTTTTTGTGATAAAATACTTCACAATATAAGTTTCATGGACATGAACCGCTCTTAAAAAAACACATACGGTGCAATCAATCCTGTTGAACTGGATTAACTACACTGCATTATGGGAAATTTAGTCACGTTCGTAATTTTTGATGTGATGTGATGAACATGGCACTTTTATAACTTTCTGACCTTAAAAGAAATTCATGTACATTCCTATATGATATTGTATATATTTTTTTACTTTATTTACGCTTTAAAATAAAGTAAAAAATAAAATAAAATTAATATATAATATCATAAAAAAATTAAAAAGTGCATATTGATATACTGTATATCACGATTGACCGCTAGACAAAATAATGATGGTGTTGACATTTTCACTAATATCCCTCGGCTTAGTTATTCATTAACATGAAGTGAAAGAATATATGAAAGTTTATTTTTTTTTAAATAAATAAAATATCCTGTAGATTACACAAAACTGTTCACAAGTTTCATTGGCACCGTCTTATTATTTGTACGAATTCTGGACAATGTTTTAATGAGTGTCATGGAGAATCTGTCACAGTTCTTCTGGATCATCGTCTTCAAAATGGTGTAATAAGTAATCCGGTGCTTTCTTTGCTCACCAACGTAAAAATTTTTACTTTTTAACAACATCTATCATTTATTTGTTTTACTATACTCGCTTAATCCTGGTTTAGGGTGACGGGGAAGCCGGTACCCACTTGGCAACTCTGGCCGTGAGGGCAGGAATAACCCTAAGCCATCATAGGACACACACACACACAATTATACACTAACGGGCAATTTAGAGACAAAAATTAACCTACAATGCATATCCTTGGAATACGGGAAACCGGAATACCCAGAAAAAATCCGAGAACATGCAAACTCCACACAGAAATTTCCCAAGTCGTCCCATTCGGGGTTCGAACCAAGGATTTTCTTGCTGTAAGCCACAGCACTATCCACTTTGCCACCATGACACCCTATAAATATTTAATATTTAATAAATATCAACTTTCTAAATAAATCAGATCATAATAAATGTAAAAAAAATTAGAATATCATAAAAAAATGATTCAAAGGTTTAAAAAAGAGTAAACTTTCATATACTGATTCGACATTTTGAACATTTTTAAATATAAATCAATGTTTTTGTAAACATCATAATTCTGATATTGAGATATATATATATATATTTATGTCGGGCTGTACGAGACTATATTATAACTTATATCTCATATATTCGGAAATGTTTGCTTAGTTTGAAAAGCAGTTGAAGGGAAATTCAGCGCACAAAACCAATGCAAAAGCTCTCGCACTGCCTGAGTATCAGTTGGATAAAACGACAAAGCAGGTTGTGATGAGATAGAATGTCCCGATACTTATGAAACATCCACACTTTGATCATGGATGACCATTTAAAAATGACGTAATGCATGCACTTCTACAGTCAGCATGACAAGCAGCATATCTTTAAGTGATCCTTTGTATTTTGAAAAGATTGATGGAGTGACTGTCTGTCGGAATAGGTGTCTATGAAGTGTGCGAATGTGCGTGTGTGCCCTGCGATGGAACTGTGTCCTGTCTAGGATTGTTCTAGCCCTTGCACCTAGAGTTTCCCAGTGGGCAGTGGCTGCCCCGCGACCCTGTGTGAATATAATGAATATAAGAATGTTATTGTAAATCAGTTTCAAGTATCGGTACATGCCTAGTTTCACCAAACTGTAGTTTCAGCAATACAAATGACAAACATTTTATAAAAATGTCCTTTCCTATTGTGATATGATATAATATTGTGTACAATATTCCTTATAAAGCTTATAGAAAAGTAAACTAGTCATGGACGTATTCTTCAATGCCGTACCAACAATTGTAACTTTTTTATTTGTTTTCCGAACAAAAAAATAAAATAAAAATAAAATAACAGAGGCAAAATATGCTGTACAGAGGATAAATATTAGCATTGTTTACTGTTCGAATGTGCAACTATGTAGTTCCCAAAAAAAAAAAAAAAAAAACAGACGAAAAGAGTTCCAACACAACATCGGTATTCGAACCTGTACAATCCTCTTACACAAACAACATAAATATCTTAGATAAAGTTTTTTTTGCATAAATAAGTTTTTAGAAATGTTACAAAAAATACTATTGATCGAAAGCCCTTTCTGGCTTAAAGCCCACATTAGAGAAACGTGTCCCTTTTCCGAAGCCTCGCAGCGGTTGAAATTTAAAGAGCAGCCGGAGGCGTTCAAACACTACCCACTGAATACAGTGCAAAAGGTCTCGGGAATGTTCAGAGTCTTTAATAAGTGCCGTTAGAAAAGTGCTGCACAGGACCAAACGTGTTTTTGTTCAGTAGAGAATAAACACAGTCGACGAAGTAATGTAATACTTATTTGAAAAGTTGTTAAAAGATCAAACTTATCCTGTATTCACAAATTGCACAATATCAAACAATGTACAGTATATCACTTAGACTCAACTTAACAAGCGACTGAACTTGACTGGACAAGTCTCCACTTAACTACAACACTTTTGACATATTTACCGTTAATATGCATGGTGTATGTTTCATTTTTAAACATGTTCAATATAACGCCGCCAAAGAAACCTCACGTGTGGCCGTGTCAATGTAGATTTCTTTGTTTGATATACTGTACTGGAAGTCTGACATTTGCAGAATAGTGTGTGTTACCCTAGGACTGTAAGAGAGAGACTGTACTCCCCTCCGAGTGAAGTGTAAAATCGCACGCTGTAAAATCACAAGCTGCTCTTCCTCGGCAGAGCTTAGACAGCAATTCAGCTGTGAATGAACTTCTGAGTCCTGAATCGTACTTTTCTGTGTTCCATTAAAGTCGCTGTTGCACACACAGCTAACAATGGGGTTTTTGACGTTGGCAGTATTGCTGTGAGCCAGCCTGTCTTGGTGCTTATTAACACAAAGGAGTTTGGGTACAAAGTGCAATCAGATGAAAAACGGCTGGTACGTGCGATGAGGAATCCTCCGTAATTGAAAGTCTCTATGAGATGAGAGAATTTTTTTGCTGACCAGAGATCAGCTTTTTTTTGCACTCTCTTTTTTTACCATGCCAGTTGGGACAAGGTTTCCCAACTGCCCATCTGCAAGATTCGCTGTTCATCTTTCACAGCGACATGTAGTAGCAGAAGGTAAATTGACAGTTTAATAAAAAAGCAACTTCAGCAGCTGGCACTCTCGCCGCTCTTGGCCATGCTGGCCGATCCAACTGCAATCTGGCAGCCGTTGGTCACGTGGTTCATGACTTTCTGTTTGAGCTGAGCCACCTGCTCGCGCAAGATACTGGCGGTGGAAGCCAGGTCAGAGTTCTGTGTCTTCAGCACCTTTACCTTCTCCTCCAAGCGTGAAATGCGTTCCAGTTTCCTTTTGCGGCACTTGGAGGCCGCAATGCGATTACGCAGCTTCTTCCTCTCTGCCTTGATTCTCTCCTGGGTCTCGAGGTCAATAGGTGAGAGGGATGGGGGAGAACTGGTTGGATCCGCTCCAGGGTTGTGAGGAACATCTGGAACAGTCTGAGGGGCATCAAGACCCCGAACATGAGGGTGATGACCTTGTGCCTGGCTGGAGTGTGCTGTAGAATGACCCGAGGTGTAAGGGATCTGACCTCCGGGGTATGATGTAGGTAGCTGGTTGGGGTTATAACTGCTCAAGTTGGTGTAAATAGGCATCTCTGCACTTGCCATAAGGTTTCTTTGATAGGGACCCTGAATAGTAGATGATGGAGAAATGGGAGCCCCGACCAATTGGTTCTGTTTGTGCAGATCTGCCAAAGCTTTGACGAAACCGTCCGCAAAGCCTTCCTGTTCATTTGTAGCCTGGTGCCTGTATATGAAAGCGTTAGTGGAAGAGCTAGGTGCAGGGCTTGTTGTGACCAGCCCCTGGTTAGACTGGATGATCAGGTGCTCCAGCTCAGGATTAGAGAGTTTTAAGAGATTCATGTCGGACGACGACATCATAGAGCTGTTCGGGTTACTGTTCATGCCCAGGCTCGGATTAATAGTCCCAGTCTGGCTCTGCAAGAGTTTCAGGCCTGGCGTGCCTCCCACTGCTC
This sequence comes from Xyliphius kryptos, assembly GCA_025769995.1. NCBI lineage: Eukaryota > Metazoa > Chordata > Actinopteri > Siluriformes > Aspredinidae > Xyliphius > Xyliphius kryptos. The sequence continues at coordinate 2,021,593 of JAOUQT010000027.1, read as the reverse complement.
CGGGGAAACTGTGCACGGCCATGTTCTTCTTGCTCATAATCTTCTGGCTTTGATAGCGATCGTACTCTGGAAGTTGCCCGAAGTCTGGAACACTCGGTGTGTCATCGTGGTAGAAGGGTGTTTCCATCTTACCTGTCATTGACGCAGGACTTGGAAATCTTCATAATCTGATTATAGATGGAGTGTATCCACATTAAACATAGTCCACATTGGAAAAGGTTGTTTGTGCAGAGGGGAAAACTCTCTGTGGGACAATCTGTAAGATAAACACATGCATGTAAAGTGACAGAAATCCACAAGATAAACCTTTATTAGTTCTACAATAGGGAAATGTCAGTGTCACAGTAGCAAATGTGATAGACAGAGAGACGGCTATAGAAATTATATAAAAACAATAACAATATAAAGATAAATAAGGCACAATATGGAAAATACTACTATAAACATCCAGTAATTTCAGATAGGTACATTTCAGCCAGAACGTTAGAACACAGAACTCGGACAAATAGGTACCCGCAGATGACCAGGTTAAACACTGCTACATCACTTTTAAAATAAACAAACATTGGATTAGGAACACCTGGCATATCATTACTCCCCCAGTTTGTGCTTACGTCATATAAAATATTGATCTGTCCAGTGCAGAACAGAAGGCAACATTTACCAGCTATGGCTTAACAAAGATACCTGAGCAACTTTACAGCGGACGGGTAACTGTAGCCCGGAAGTGTGTCTTCACGTGTAGGCTGTTTATTTTTCCTCAACCAACATTTGGTCACACAGCAGCCAGCCATGTGTGTGTGTGATCAGGGAGACCAGCAGTGAACCTGCTGACGGGGTTGCTGCGGCGAGACAGGGTCAACTTCTGTATGGAGGATGCGCATCACCTTGTTATTTCTCCATATATGTGTGTGCGGTAATTAATCAAAAAAGGAGGACCAAGTCGTGATTAGTCCGGTGTTCCTAATCCTGTAATCGTTAAGTGTACAATCGTTCTGTGTCTATATTTAAATTAATATTTGATTAAGTAGAGGTGATTTTTTCTGAATCAGATTTCTATATGTGTATTAAATATTGTAAAAATACAACTTTATACTAATAATCATCCGGTTCAAGTCAAGCGATAAATAACGATTACAGTAAAATCGCGCGCGCGTCTCTTACCGTCTGTGTAGGTGACAGGAAAACCCAAAAGAACGAGTCACAGAAATCACCGTCCAATAAAACGCATCCCAGTGACTCAAAACTGTATTTGTGTGTGATTGTGTGTGCTCGCGATTAGTCAGTGAAATCAGACGTGGAATCAGACGTGAAATACCGTGCGTTCCTTCTCACCCGCGCCTGCGACGACGCACCTCACGCCTCTCTGAGCGCAAGATCCACCAGCCTCGCGTCCAACAGCGTCGCGGTCATATAATCCAAAATGCACAACGCAGTGATCACAGGGCGCCTATTCGACAAGTTGCGATGGTTTTAAAGAAGTATATACATATAAATATATAAAATATAAAAATTTCGCGCCGTCTCCGCCTCATCTGATTTCTCAGTCTGTCTCCGAGCGACTGCGGGACTTTTCCGCTCGGTTGCTGGTTAAAACTCAACTTCCTCCTGACGGCTGTCCCGCGCGTTCCTGACTCCGCCCCTTGTTCCAAACTCGTTTTTGATTGGACTTAAGAAAGCTATAAGGGGGAATAAGGGTTAGCCGTTACCATGGTTACCAGATGGGCGTTTCGATTCCTTCTAATGAATCGAGTCTTTCCCATTTGATTCCTTTATGTGTGTTTTGCTACAGTTTTAAACATGTTTTAGCGGTTTATGCGAGCATGTTGTCTACATGATGGGTTATTCAATGGCTAATAATTGTTATGAGCATTGCCATTACATTACAATGTACACATGTACATTAATTGATCACTGGAATAGGAACACCTGGTAATCTTTTGGAATAATAAAATCACTCCGGTTTCCCTCCATAGCCCAAAACATGCATGCTGGTTGAACTGGAGACAATGAATTGTAAAGGGTAAAGTTTGTGTCATGAAGGGCATCTGGAGTAAACCTGTGCCAGGGCGGCAATGAGAGTAACTTACTGTGCTGAACATCATCCATATGCCCATGTCCGCTACAGTAGGCCACATTGATATATTTGCTATACATTCAATCTATCTATGTGTTCCTACACGCTTAGTTCACCTGGGATGCCATATTATAAGAAAAGTATACAACTGCAGCTGTTACTTAGACACTAGCACCACAATTCTGGGCTACATTCCCCACCTCTGATAGGTGTTCTTAATTTTTTAATTGACTGTTCAGTACAAAAACCTGACACAAAAAAATATTATTTAATTTTAAAAATATAAATAAAAGAAATAACCATCAACAGTCTCCTGAGACATTTATAACAGATTATAAAAGAGCCGTTTATATTAGTTTTGTTATTATCAGATTCGAATGAGTTGTTTCACTAAAACAATTCTTTTTATACCTGAACTTAAACAATAGAATTCAGTCGATACGTTTGCGAACAACTGCAGCTATCCCCGCTTGTCTTTAAACATTTCATATAGACAGAAAAAAAGCTCTAGCAATATACTCACAATAATTACTCCACATACTAATCGTGTTGTAACACACCTACAATATTATAGGATCATTTTATTAAATTGTTTGTGAATTTCTGTCTGGCTGTAGGTGTTGATTGACCACTGAGAACATTTTGTTCTAATCAACACATCATTCAAATGTTAAAGTGTGCATTTCTGAAGAAAATAATTGTACTGTGACATGTGTCATTACCACAAGAAGATAGAACTGATCATTTGTGAATGTGATGTACTGTGCAAAAGTCAGGCAAAAAAGAATCAAGCGTGACTTTCAAAGTCTCCAGAAGAACTGTGGCAGATTCTCCAAGATACTCTTAGTTACCAGATAATAAACATATCAATCTGTGCAAATGTATCACTAATACACAGAGCACATTTGTGATGATGGTGTATACTGTATATTGTAGTTGTCATTATGCTTATTAATGTCTGCTAAGGGTGGCACAGTTTGGAGTGTTGTAGCCTTTGTTTCCCCGGTGGGATGACTGGGGAAATTTATGTGTGGAGTTTGCATGTTTTTCCCTTATATGTGTGGATTTTTTCCGGATGCTCCGATTTCCTCCTGCATTCCAAAGACATGCATGTTAGGTTAACTGGTGTCTCTAAAGTAGCTATTAGTTTGCAAATGTGTGTGACTGTGTGTGTGCCCTATCATGGATTTTCTAGGTTTATTCCTATCCTTGCGCCCAGTGTTGCTGGGTTGGCACCCGCTGGCCCGAGACCCGGCAGAAGAATGAATGACTGAATGAATGTTTGCTGAAGTTGATATTGGTTTTTTAAAGATATTACTTATTTTTGAGGGTAGACTGCTTTTACAGCATTGTCATTGTACTCTACTATAAATAGCTTCTACTTTTAGTTTAGTTGGAAGACTTTAAAATGTTTCTTCTAAAGAGTTTGTCACACTCCCTTCATTTTTGTTTGTGGGAATATGTTATCAGTTTGTACTGAATTGGAAATGCAGAAAATAAATATTCCTAATACATTTTTGTAGTATTTACATATGGTGTGTAGGACTTTTACTCAGAACTGTGTATTCTTCACTATATACCCCCAAAATTGTGGATTGTTGAAGTAGGGTATGAGTAGTACAAGCCCGATTCCAAAAAGTTTGGACAAAGTGCAAACTGTAAATAAAAAGGCATGCAATAATTTACAAATCTCAAAATCTGATACTGTATTCACAATAGAACATAGACAACATATCAAAAGTTGAGACATTTTGAAATTTCATGCCAAATATTGACTCATTTTTAATTTCGTGACAACAACATATCTCAAAAAATTGGGGCAATAAGAGGCTGGAAAAGTTAAAGGTCATTAGGTCAAATAGCAATAGGTTATTAACATGACTGGTTATAAAAAGAGCATCTTGGAGTGGCAGCGGCTCTCACAAGTAAAGATGGGAAAAGAATCATCAATCTCCATAATTCTGTGCTGAAATAGTGGATTGATATCAGAAAGGAGTTTGAAAGTGTAAAATTGCAAAGAGATTGATCATGTCATCAGGGATATCATCATTCCCTGAATCAAAAGATTCAATTGTTTTAAAGAAGTATATAATCTGGAAGAATCTCTGTGCATAAGAGACAAAGCAACAACCATACTGGGTGCCTATGATCTTCTGGCTCTTAGATGGCACGGCTCAGGAATATTTACAGAGAACAATATGCGTGAACACAATTCACAGTGCCGTCCGCCATTGCCAGCTAAAACTTTATAGTTCAAAGAGGAAGCCATATCTAAAACAATACAGATACAGAAGCGCAGACGTCTTCTCTGGGCCAAGGCTCATTTAAAATGAACTGTGGCAAAGTGGAAAACTGTTCTGTGGTCAGAGGAATCAAACTTTTAAGTTCTTAATGGAAATCAGGGACATTGTTTCATTTGGACTAAAGACTAGAAGGACCACCAAGTTGTTATCAGCGTTCAGTTCAGAAGCCTGCATCTCTGATGGTATGGGGTTGCATTAGTGCTTGTGGCATGGACAGCTTACACATCTGCAAGAACAACATAAATTCTGAAAGGTATATCAAGGTTCTAGAGCAAAATGTGCTTCCATCCATGTGCTGCCTTTTTTAGGGAAGACCTTGCTTTTTCTAACATG
>JAOUQT010000027.1:1968608-1987810 GCA_025769995.1 Xyliphius kryptos | reverse complement strand
TGGGTTTTTTTTTTTTTTTTTTTTTTTTTTTTTTTTTTTTTTTTTGCAAAGCAGGCCAAATTTGACAAAGTAAAGCTGGCCCAGGACTAATGGTTCCTTGTGAAATTTTTCTACTACATAAGTGGTATAAAAATACACAATATTGTAAAATTATTTTTCCCAATGTTTAACTTAGTCCTTTATTAGTCCTTTTTTCATTTTTAAAGCATTGGCATTAACTTGGGTTTACTTTGATGGTTTGTTCATTAATCATGTACATCAGTTAACCAACAATCAATCCATGAATTTGATTGAAAGAGTAGCGCAGATGCTGCTTTTTTAAGAAGCCACATCATAACTTTACTTCTTTGCTGGAGACAGTGGTTGAATGTTTTCAAAACCAGGTAAATTATTTATGACCTATAACCTTCTTATTTATGTAAATGTAAAGAGACTTGTGGTTTAATGCCCAAAGATCTATTTGGTGGATAATGTGAGATCTACACTCTGACATATCTTACCTCTTTTAAATAGATTATACGATATGGAAAAATGTCACTGTTAAATGTATTTATTGTTTAATTTATATATTTTAAGAAGGTACACTAGAGCAACAGACAAACAAATAAGCTAAGCAGGGCCTTTCAACTAAAAGAAGAATGTTCTGATGTTTTTAAAAGTAATAACAGTAAAACTTTAACCATTATGTTTCACGCAAATTTCTTATGTCATGAATTGATTATGTAAATTGATGTAAATTAACAGTCTGCTTTCTGTTTTTGTGCCTACATTTTAGTATTGTGCTAATGTTAACTTGTGCTAAAATTCAACTTCCGTCACATGGAAAATATGCACCACAACACTGGCTCAAACTGCTTCACAGTTTTACAGTTTTAATTGCACTCCGTGTATTCTTTGCATAACAGTGTTTAAACTTAGCAAATCCAACAGTTAAACTGACCTTAGATCATTCTTTGCAATAATAAAATTGCAAGAAATTAGAGTCATTTTGTCCATGAAAAAAAATTTTTTTCTGCTGATTTTGCCGGTTGGGGCTTCCCGGGTCGAATACCGATCTGGGTGGAGTTTCCATGTTCTCCCTGTGTTCACGTGGGTTTTCTCCGGTTTCCTCCTACACTTCAAAGACATGGATTTCAGGTAAATTGAATGCTCTAAATTGCCCTGTATAGTGTGTGGATGTGTGAGTGAGTGTGTACCCAGCGATAGATTGGCGCCCTGTCCTGGGTGTATCTGGCCAGCGCCCGAGACGTTCTCCCCTGGATGGGCATGGGTCGCCCCCCGCGACCCTAATAAAGGAATGAGCGGAACATAATGAATGAATGTTTACATACCATACACATGCACAAATTTCCCAATGATTTAAAGGAAGAAAAAACAGGGTACATACTATCAAACAGCTCACCATATTATACCTTGAGGCATTTGAAATGGTGTATTCATCATTTTGCCATTTTGCTAGTATTCAGAGTAAAGTGTCAGCAAGTGCAATAAAATAAAACTTATCAGTTCAATAATATAAATCATACTATTCAGTGCTAGAAGAAAGTGAAATTAGATCATAAACAGGAAATCAGAGCAGAGACTGCTGCTCTGCTTTTCTTCCTCAGTAATATGGGCAAAAATTGCACTTCTTAAACCAGCCGTTAGCAAGAATGTCTGTCCTCAAGTTTCACTTATGGCCAGCAGGAGGTTTGCATCTTACTGCAAGCTAACCCTTTTTTATTTTGTATTTAATTTGAAAATAAGTAAGTCACTAGTTACTTTGTCCATCCAGATAAGATGTAGACTTATGGTTGAAACGATGTTCTTGGCTAAGGCTATAACTGAATCAAAGACCGATGTTTATTACATTTTGTCCATGAATATTTATTAAATAATCCCAAATGATATTTCCGCTTCCTTCATTATGTTTTCCCCAGTTGCGTCGCTTTTAGACATGTATTTATTTTTTTTTTTTATAGCATTACAGCATCATTGATTGTCAGGTTGTACATTTTACTACCTCGGCCTTCAAAATTAATTTTGCTTGCCGAGTAATAAAGTGTAGGGCAGCCTGTTGTTTCAACCAATCAGATGTTGAGTCCTCAATGCTAGAGCCTTCTCAGAGGTAAACGTTTGGGGCAGTTGTAGGCTTGTGGTTAAGGAACCAGCCTTTCAAACTGAAGATCCTGGTTCGATTCCTGGTCCCACCAAGCACTATGGCTAACGTGCCCTTGAGCAAGACACCTAACACCTAACCCCCATTGCTCCCCAGGAACTGTGTACAATGCTGCCCACCACTCTAGGCACCTGTGCTTACTTCACTCAGTGTGTGTATGTGTGCGTCACTGTACGGATGGGTTAACTGTGTAGGACACACTCTTCTGTGTATAAGGCAGATCGCTCAGTTATCTCAGCATATTATTATGCGCTCTGCTGATGAATGTCGTCCGGTGATTCCAGCTCACGGTGGCACAAATTTTCACTCCATTTTATTTTCCACTGCTAAATAGTGGAGGGAACAGTGTAGCTGGTTTTTCTTTCACTCCTGACTTGTGTTGTTCTCTCATTTGTAAATGCTTTGGATTAAACCCTCTGATGGGAGCATACTTCTTGATGAGCAGAAATTTTCAACCACTTAAAACTTATTTAAAAAAAATACAACGCGACCTTCAGCAGTAGTTTTAATGGCAATAGAAAAAGTCTTAATGGAACTAATTCATTTTTTTAAGGAAAAAATAGGGAAAATTTGTGGGGAGTGTAAATTTCCTAAATAATGTATCAGTTTTATGAGGTTATTGTTGGTGATTTTAAATGTGTGTCTACACGAGTGTAACAAGGTAAGTATGAACGAGGACTAGAAACAGCATTTTACAGTTTTAGGATTTCATTCAAACTGATGTGTCTGCTACACGCATTTCTGCAGCCTGATATCTATAATCAAAGTCCATTGCCAGCGCCACTCCACTACCATCACTAGTTATCTATTTGTGATGCAATGGCTCTTTATACTGCATTCTGCATAATAAGATGGTTTTATAGCCACAAAAACGGTCAAAATTTTTCACTGTAATATTAATGTGTGGCACATTTGATTCTTTGAAAACTAGTGTAAATCAAAACCACACTAAATTCAATTTAGCTTTTTGGAGAATTTTTGCAGACGTACGATACTTCGAAACATATGTATTCAAAGAACAAAACCAGCAAAATCGGAATAAAGTTAATCTTTTTCACTGCTTTTTTACATACGCTAAAAAATTCAGTACAAATAAAGTTAGGCAGTCAAAAGCATGACCAGCAGCACTGGCATATAGTAGGCATTTTTGCATCCAGATACTCCTGTTAAAACAAAGGTTGATTGAACCCTGTAACATTTTCAAACTCTTTGATAGTGGTTTAAAGGCAGGACAACTATTACCCCAAATTTAGGAAGAAAACCAAGGTGAAATAAAGGTGCAATATCATCGAGCCTTCAGTAGTTAACACAATAATAATTTCAGTAATCCATGTTTTTCAGTGTGTTGTAACATTTTGACGTTGACTAACCTTTGAACATAAAGGCCATAGATGATTTGTGTTCGATTGTTATGGCTTATAATAAAATCACTTTATGGTCCCAGTTGGATTGAAAAGTTTCAAACTTCACTTCCTCATTTGTATGTGAGTGTGACTTCACACCTCAGAAGGAGTTCTGCCCATTCTCGGGTGTCTTTCTCAGGTTCAGCGGCTGAACGCACACACTGAATGCACTGACGAGTGAAAATCTCACCATCATGATCCGCTTCATGACTCAACCATCTCTGGGGGAGGAATACCTGAGTCATCAGAAAGCCTTACCAGTGCCAACACTTCAGCCTGCCATACATATACAGTTTCCTACAATGGTTGGACCCCCTGCTTAAATTACATCTTTTATTTTAACATTTATTTTCATCTTCAATATGAAATTTCTCCATAAATTGGCAGGTTGTTTTTATGTGTTGTGTTATTATTATATTTTGTCCTGTCATTTGCATTAGGTTATTTTGCATACATGACATGCTACCCCTGTGGTTATGAAGGTTAAAACCCATGTTCTAAGGTAGTTATTGATGGATATTCCAGTTTGAATATTGGAGTTTAAAACTGAGCAGCCAAACCCTTTATTTCAGCTAATACATAGTAAATGTACAGTAAAGTGTATAAAGGATTGTTCCTTATAAAGAATGCGAAAACGTATTGTACTTTGTAAATTAATAAAACATTAAATTTGGTTAGGGCAGCATGGTGGCATAGTGGTAAGCACGTTCCCATCTCAACCCCAGGGATTTCCGATTCAAATACCAATCCAGGTGGAGTTTTTATGTTCTCCCCGTGTCCGCGTGGGTTTCCTCCGGGTTCTCCAGTTTCCTCACACAGTCCCAAAACATTGCCCTATAGTCTGTGTGTGAATGGGTGTGTCCCAAGCAATAGATTGGCGCCCTGCCCTGGGTGTATTTGCCCAGTGCCCAAGATTTTCTCCCCTGGATGGACATGGGAAACCCCCCCCCCCTGCGAGCCTAGTCTGCCATAGAGCCAGCAGTGGTGCGCTAATTATTGCATTAAATGTTTAAGACAGGTACAAAATAGTTAATAAACTATAAATAATAAAACTGTTAAAAACTAAAATGTTAACATTTTTATATCTCTAAATCCGCACTTTTAGTTGGCCATCTTACCTTATTTTATCTTAGATTACATTTTATCAACTATATCTACCATCTTACACTTTTTGGCATTTTTATTGTGTTTAACTGATAATGTATTTTTTTCTTCGCATGTTTATGCATATTTAAATGCCAGCTGCTTCACAAAGAAGTAGTTAGGCTTTCTGAAAACATTTAAAAATATTAATTCATTCATTATCTTCCGCTCACTCCTCCACTAGGGTCATGGTGTTGTTCCCATGCCCATCCAGGAAAAAAAAGTTAGGGGCGCTGGGCAGCAACATCCAGGACAGGGCGCCAATTCATCGCTGGGCACAAACACACAAACACATACTATATAGGGACATTTAGAGCATTCAATTTACTGTAAATCCATGTTTTTGGACTGTGGGAGGAAACGGGAGAACCCGGAGGAAAACCCTGCAGATACGGGGAGAACATGGAAACTGAAACCCAGATCAGGGTTCGAACCGGGAATCCCATGCCCTGGGAGGTGAACGTGCTAACGTTCACCACAAAATGTGGTTTGTATTTATATTATTCGGTCAGGTATGATTGGGACAATTATTTATTCATTTTTAGTATAAATATGTTATACTAAAAAGCAGGACAGTTTTGTAAAACTTTGTAAAAAGAATACTTTAGTCTTTTACAGGTGTGCACACAGACTACATACTCAAATCTAGCTTTAAATATAGACAGAACAAGACAAATGATATGGTCAAATATATGTGGACACCCCAAAAGCTATAGTGGTTTATTAGTTGTGTTCACTTTATGGTATACAAACACAAACCTTGTACCAAGCTGAAATACTTCGTACTTACTTAGTTTAATTTAGGGTCATGGTGGCATATATTTTTTTTGTTCCTGCCGGTATATTTCAAGGGAAATATCATCCCCCAGAAGGTCCTGGATTTCCATTTCTTGCACTGGCAATGGATCACTGTTTGTTTCAAAGCAGACTTTAAAAATCCATATACTGTGAATGCAAATCACTGGCAGAGCAAGCTTGCTAGAGTCGAAACAGTGGGTGGATAATTGCTATAAAGTTTGCTCATGTGGCTGAAAATTTGAAATTCAGAGTAGGGTGTTTTGCAGATTGGTTTTACATGCAGATAAATGTAGAATATTAAACTCTATTAAATCACTTAATCAAAGGATCCTTTATGTTCTATCTGAATTGTCTTGCACATTGATGTTCATAGGGGGCTGCTGTTTGATGATCATCTCATAATCTTCTGCTTAATCTAGGGTCGCAGAGGGTTCCCCTTGCTGCATTAAGGCAGAACATTTTAGGCATGATTAAAGAATCCAAGAAAGTAATCTGTAAATGAAATTTGATTAAAATTTTAGTTAAGAAAAGATGCTAGGAATGAACATAATAAATATACAAAACGAAAAGCATTATGCAGAAAGTAAAAATGTAAAAAATAAATCACTTTCTCCTTGGTGATTTGATGTCATAAAGAATAAGGTTTAGAATACTCACCTGTCATTGTTTTAGGTCTGGAGGCTGACAGTCACTTCACTTCACACCTGACATTCAAATAAGCAGAACTGACAGCACAAAGCTTCAACCCTTCATTTCACTGTAGACTAAAGCAAAATACCTGTAGGACTTAAAATACTGTAGACTTTTATTTTTATATCATGTAATCTAAATATGTAATCCAAGAACAGGTATGAGTGAAGGACTCAACTTCATCCTGAATTATGCAAATCCTTAAAAATGTCACTTCTCATATTCCTTAAATTATTCATAACGACAAAGAAGTTAGAAATTTCTATATCTGAAAAGATTAATTCAGGTACTAAAAATGTAAGATGATGTGGAGTTGCATAATATTCACCCAAAATAACACTAACAAATCCGATATTTCAGTGATTTAACTAGTTACTATTAGTTACAATAAAGGGTGACAATGCTACAGGATACATCAAAGTACACACAGTATTCTTACACATACAAACACTACGTGTCTTACCACAGTTACACAATTAAAAACCAAAAAAAAAAAGTTGTACTTGTAAGATTGTCAGGTGCTGTCTGCACCTAATTCTCGTTCATTTCACTTCCCCAGTTAATTGGCTCGTTTAAGTTTATCAGTACTTTTTTTTTTGTTAATTAGCTGAGCCCTCTCATTTGTTGGTCTGTGTGCGGGTTCCGGTATGGTCCTTATTTAAGCCTGAGTTTCTGTTTGTCCAGAGCACGTCTTTGTTTTAGTCATGCGTTGTTTCGGGCCACTGTGTTTTTGCAGGTTTCCTGGTTAAAATAAATACCTCTATTTCAGCTACATGGTATCTTGTCTCTTCTCTGTGCTCTAGCGCTACCTTATGGGTTCCACAGCGCATTCGTGACAGACAGACTACAGAAACGGTTTACTACCACAGTTTAAAAACATGTATTTCAGTTCAAATGGCTGCTCTAAATTGCCCCATTTGAATTACCCCTATATAATGTGTGTGTGTCCAGTCATGGATGGTGCTCTGTACTGGGTGCATCTGCCCATGCAGCATCCAAAAACCCTCTGGATGGGCATGGGTAACCACACTGCCAGGATTAAGCAGAAGGTAATAAAACGAGATGAGATAAGAATATAGAATTTTTTTTTATTAATAAATAGCCAACCCGCAGCTTGGTATACGCTGTATAATTGAACCCTTCCACAGTATAATGCTGCCGGTCCTATTTTTGCCTCGTGCGTATCCCATGGTTTGGCTGGTAAAAATTAAGTGGCTCCGGGGCTCTGACTTTGACCTTTATATCGTGCGTATCCTACAATATAAAGGATATAAGATATAAGATAATGAGAAGGTGTTTGTTTTAGTGGTAGATAAAGGTGGATTTTTCTGCTAAAGACACACAGAGCCAGTCTGACTTTCAATTTTGGGTAGCAGAACAAAAAGCATACTTTGGTACTTGTTCTGCATGCATGTAAGATGGATCATGTCAGATTTTTGGCATTCATGTTCTAAATGAATAAGGAGCCAAGCTATTTTTAATGTTTACACATGGCACTGGGATCAATAAAAATGAAGAAGTGGAGATGGATGAACATATGTGTTGGCGCTTAATATTATAACAAATTTTGTCTTTTAAGCCATCGGCATATGTAGGGTAATTAACCAGTTCACGAGAAGTGATTTTACTACATCCACAGCAAATTACAACCAGGTGATAATGTGATTAGCACGAGTGCCTAAGGAACCATACATCAAACATTTACATGTCAAAGCATATTAAAAGAGCCACAAGTTAAGATCTTTCCATTTTTAGGTTTGTTTATATACAATGCTAATGCTAACAGGTTTCACAGATAAGAATCACAGAAACAGCTATTTCTGTCAGCTTTTTTTTATCCCATTCCATTTTTTCCCCAATCCAGTCTCATTTTTTATATTTGCATAGAGTCATAAATGAAAAAGAGCAATAAAATAAATAAATACCTTAATGAAACTGTTGTAAAAACAGTCAAAAATAGTCAAATTAAAACAAACAAAAAAAAATGAATGAAATCTAGATTCTTTAGACACAAAGGACATTTTCAACAAACACAAATTCTGGTAACACAAGTGTGACAGGGCTAGAAACAAAAAGGACTGATGTTGGATGGTTAAGTTGTCGTCACGCCTCGGTTCTCGATAATTCATGGTCTCTACCTCTGTGGCAAGACATGGCTACACACCCTTAGTAGTGGAGCCACCCGCAGGTGTGTTAATTACCGCTAATCATTGTCTATTACCGGCAGCTCCACCTTTCATTGAAGTCCCACCCTGTATGGCTGCGATCATGCCACACTGCCCCCCTGCCGCTCTTGTGTGGGCAGATGGCTATATGCTGGAGGCCGGACATCAGGAGCCCTTTGGCCAATAGTGTTGTAGCAGCATTCATGATATGGTGCTCCATCTTTCCACTGCAGTTCCAGCACACCAATCTGCTCCCCTCTCCCAATACAGAATATGAATAAACCTCACAAGGATACTTAAGACCGAACTGTTCATGCAGAACAACAAAACATACATTTTATTGATGTGTTTGAGTTCAGCATTAATTTTATTATTCATTCCTCAACAACTTGGCATTATCACTTTTACTTGAGATTTCTTAAAATTCTTAAGATGTTGAGGTTTTCTTCAGGTGTGACCAGGATGAACAGAATTAGGAATGAGTACATTGGAGGGACAGCAGGGGTTAAATTGGGGGATATAGTTCGAGAGTGAAGAATGAGATGGTTTGGACATGTGCAGAGGAGGGACAGTGGATATATTGGTGGGAGGATGTTGAAGATGGAACTTCCAGGCAGAAGACAAGAGAGGAAGCCCAAAGTAGAGATATATGGATGTGGTAAAGGAGGATAGCAGAGAGTTGGGGTTGGAGTAGATGATGAGGACAGTGTAAGGTGGAAAAGTCACTGTAGCGTCCCCTAAAAAGGAAGAAGCTGAACGAAGAAATCTAAATAGATCTTAAAATTGTGTTACAATTCATCTTTGATTTACATTAAGATCAATCTTTATTTTGTGTCATCTATTTATCCCAATAGTTTTAAAGCTGCAGAATCAGAGATTGGGGAGAAGCTCATGCAGATGGTATGAAAGAGAGACTGGCATATAGTTTGGGGGCTGCTGGTGGTTTAAAAACTGAAAGGCTGCAGCAGAGATTATTAGCTCATCTGCATTGGCTGTTTGTTGATATGTTGCCATAGTGATTTCCCAAATAAGCCAACATCTGGTGAACAGTGCTCAATGATGGGGAAGAAAAGGGATTTTTAACATTCAACCGTTCTGCTCTGTGAGTTTTGAGAACAGTGGGGTGGTTGGGGATATTAAAAGGAATGTATATTATGGGGAGGCAGAAGGCTACAGTGTTACCCTACTCACTGTGTCATTTTTTGGTCAATAACCTTTTAAAGATGCTTACTCTGATATTCTAATAATTTCTCTCATATTTTATGTCCTCACTTGTTAACCTACATTCCATCCACCTACATTCTATCTTCTGCTTATGCCTCTTAGAGCTGGGGATTCTTGGTTCGAAGCCGTGTTTCTAAGTTCTCCCCGTGTCCGTGTGGGTTTCCTCCGTGTTCTCCGTTTTTCTCCCACAGTCCAAAAACATGGATTCAAGCTAAATTGAATGCTCTAATTTGCCCCTATATAGTCTGTGTTTGTGTGTGGCTGTGTGAGTGAGTGTGCCTAGTGATAGATTGGCGCTCTGTCCTGGGTGTACCTGCCCAATGCCTGAGACGTTCTCCTCTGGATGGGCATGGGGAACCTCACTGTGAACCTACGGGATTAAGATTAAGATTAAGGATTAAGATAATGAATGAATTAATGAATTTATTAGATACCACCCCATGTATTTATATTTTTATTACGATTTTTTTATTGTAGGTAGATCATTTTTACTATAAATTGGCAGCACGACCTGTCGCAGCGTTCCCCTTTTTTTGGCTATGCTAAAAGACTTGAGCATGATCAGGTGAACCCTGTTTAAATAAATAAAGTCACTAGGTTGTGGTTATTATCTAAAGGCAGTGATGTAGCATGACTGTGGCATGAAAGCACACATCACATCATGCTGTTTAATCAGATCGGTGTTCAGTTTTTCAATGTAACTGATATTATTAGCCATTAAAGCATTCTACTGTTTTGATCTATAAATGCCTAACTTACACTTTTAAAACTACAATATCTTAAAATGTTCGAGATAAATACAATAGTTATGTAGACAGCTATCCATCAGTTTGCTTCTGTCTTTAAACCTAAAACAGGCATTAACTCTCAAGGATGCTTTTCTGAGCTGTCTGTGGGAAATTAATAATCCCCAGGATGATCTGTGGAGTACTGCAGTCCTGTTGTTGTGCTGGCCAATAATAAGAGAATTTGTAAAACACGGCATATTAGAACGTAAGCCAATGCATATGAACAAATAATATGCATTTTTAAACTGTTGCTACAATGTTGGAAACATATGCCAAACAGGTAAAACATTATGGCCACCTTCCTAATATTGTGTAAGTCCCCCTTTTGGTGCCCCAATAGCCCTGACCTGTCAGAGCATAAATTCTTCTATACTCCTGAAGGTGTGCTATGGTATCTGGAACTGATTTTAGTGGTTTATCCTTTTAAGTTGCAAGATCAGGCATCAATGGATCAGATGTCTTTAAGAAGCATATCACACAGATGCTCGATTGGATTGAAATCTGAGAATTTGAGGCATAGACAACACCTAAAACATATTCTTGTACTGATCGAACCATCCCTGAACCATATTAGCATTGTGGAAGCATTATCTCGCTGAAAGAGGCCACAGAATTCAGGAGATGCAACTTCTATTAAGTGGCTACACAAGATCTGCAACAATGCTTAGGTAGCTGGTAGTTCCAAGTAACAACCACATGGGAGGCAGGAATCAAGGTTTATTAAAAAAGCATTTTGATGCCTGGTGTTCACTATGTAAGCGTCATTCATTTGATTTTTCAGACAAGTTTACATTGCTCTGTGGTACATTCATTGCTCTGTGGTACAATTAATGTGTGCTTGGCACTGTCAGTGGTAGACGATGAACAGCATGGGCACCGTGACTGGTCTCCGGCTATGCAGCCCTACGTGAAACGGTGATCCATTGTGTATTTTTATACCTCGCTTAAAAAAAAGCATTAACTTCTAAGATACTGCAGCTGGTCTGTTGGATCAGTTGACAGGCGCCAGCCTTTACTCCCCATCTGAATAAATGGGCCTTAGACACCTGTACGCCCGGTTTAACACTGTTGCTTTTTTGGACAACTTTTATAAATACTTACCACTGAAGAATGAGTGCTACACAGTGCTACTGCGTCTTATATTTGGCAAATCAAAAATTCCAATGAGCATGTCTCTAACACACATCAACTAAATGTAACAATAATGATCAAATAGAGCTCACCACTGGCTTCACTTAGTCTGTTCTTCGAAACACAGGTGTAACAACGAATTCAGTGACCTTAGAGGGTACTGTTGTCAATTTAGACCCAGAATATTACATACATGCACAAATTCATAAAGCTCGCCCCAAACCTACTTTAACATGTTTTGGTGGACTGTGATTATTTTAAAAACACACCAGCGCTGCTTATAAAACTTTTCTAAATATTTGCTACACGCTATTTCACCACAGTGACCGAAAATAGAAAACTCTTAAGCAAACTGTAAAATGTGTCGGAAACACTGAAGACAAGTAAGAACCCATAAGAACCAGACATCGATGTTACAGTAATTCATACCCCAACCATCTCTTGAGATTAGAACATAAATTTATGATGGAGGTTATATCTGGGGGGGGGGGGTTTGGGGGGGGTTCCCAATGCCCATCCAGGGGAGAACATCCTGGGTGCCGGACAGATACCCCCAGGACAGGGCGCCAAGCCATCGCTGGGCACACAGCCACACACACATACTATACAGGGCAATCTAGAGCATCCAATTTACCTTGAAGCCATGTTTTTTTAACTGTGGGAGGAAACCGGAGAACCTGGAGGAAACCCACACAAACAGGGGGAGAACATGGAAACTCCACCCAGATTGGGATTCAAACCGGGAATCCCCAGTTCTGAGAGGCGAATGTGCTAACCACTAAGCCTCCGTGCCGCCCAATATTATTATTATTATTTTTTAAATGCAATGTTGCACACACTTCAATTAGCTGTACTTTATAAGAGAATGTGTTTATTGGTAATAAAACTTTTTAAGCTCAAAATTGTACTAATTGCATTCTTGATCAGTTCTTAACTAAAAACATGGCACAAAATTATATCATCACTGAGGGTCATAATAATTATATTATCGCTGAGGGCCTGAATTTGTTGGTGATCATGGGTCTATTGGCGTCCCTTATTTTCATTTCTAAAAGTCCCAGAACAATTCTAGTCCTCACAGCTGGACACTTCACAAGAGTGAACACCTCAAATTCTTACGCATGACAATTTTTTCTGCTTCTAACATCATCTTTGAGAATAAAATGTTTACTTGCTGCCTAATAGATCCTGACAGATGACATGAAAACGAGATAATCAGTGTTACATTGCCAGTCAGAGGTCATAATGATATGCCCGTTTGGTACTTACTATTAATCATTACATTGTAATGGATCTAATAATAATCTGGTTAGAGTATCCATACACCGTCAAGTAATACACATATAATGTAGGAGTTTGGCATAAAGTTTGGGTAATAAATGCAATAATTCAGGTCAGAGAGTTTATAAAGGCTGTCTTAAATCTATTTTTATTATTTATGACATGTTTTTTTTTGTTTATGTTAGCAGTTGCCTGCATCATCTATTTGTGTGTTAGTGTGTGTGTGTGTGTGTGTGTGTGTGTGTGTGTGTATTTGAAAGAGCGATAGATTCAGATTTAAAGGCAAACTGTGACTTCATTTTAGTGATGTTATTTGATGTGATGAGTTTGTGTGTGTGAGTATGTGAGCATGCATGTGTGTGTGTGTGTGTGTTAGGCTGTTTATGCTGCCGAGGACAGACAGGTGCAGACAGACCCTGTCAGGGTGAGTTCAATTCAAACACATGGGTTTCATTACTGCTGCAAGTGAACACAACTTCTTTGTATGGTTGCATCACATTCTCATCTGTATTACTATTTCTGTCCTTTTGTTTATCTTGTAAATGTCCAGTATCTGGACATGTCTTACTACCATTTAATTTATTTTTTTGCTAAATTTCTGTTGTCCTATTAAATTTTTCTGCATCATACTGTCATCTGCATCATCTGCTCTTTGACAGGTGGGATTCATTCATTCATTCATTCATTATCTTCCACTTAATCCTGTACTAGGGTCGCGGTGGGGTTCCCCACACCCATCCAGGAGAAAATGTTTTGGGCGCTGGGCACCCAGGACAGGGCGCCAACTCATTGAAGGGCACAGCCACACACATAGACACACTATACGGGGCAATTTAGAGCATTCAATTTACCACATTTTTTGACTGTGGGAGAAAACCGGATAACCCATGCCTACACTGAGAGAACATGGAAACTCCACCCAGATTGGGATTCGAACCAAGAATCCCCAGCGTTGAGAGGAGAATGTGCAAATCACTAAGCCACCGTGCCGTGAGGGGGTTTATTATTGTGAGTAAATCACGGGAAAGAGGTGCTATTACACACGATGCATACCACTGTCCCGTGATTTATTCGTAGTAAAGCGTAACCTCACATGCCTTATTGCTTTTATAGAACAGTGACAAAGAGACTATAATGAAAAAATAAGGTTTAATTCATAAATGCGTTTATTAAAAGCAAAAGCGCTAATTAACTGGTCTTGCGTAAGTTTGTACAATTTTAAAAGCTGATCACTAACAGGTTTCTGAATTCTTTAACAATCAAATACTGCTGTGAAGTGGCCAAAGTACAGAACACAGTTAAAACATTGGAAAAATAATGCACATCACGCGTAAAAGTATTAGAGATGTGCACTATTGTCAATCAGATTTAAGGACTGGAACTACTTGGTTAATAAATAAGATGTAACACATCCTTTTTTTCTGTTACATTTACTCTAGTAAGTTTTACTTAGAAAGTTATATTACTGATATTATTTCACCCTACCAGGATGCCCTACATACAGTGGCTACGGAAAGTATTCATACCCCTTTATATCTTTTACTGTTTCATTGCATCCATTTTCTAAAATAAAAGGGTAATTTTATTGTTCATTATTCTCATTAGCTGTGTTTAATTAAATCGATTGGACTTCATTAGGAAAGGCACACATATAAGACTATATAAGACATCACAGCTTAGTGCATGTCAGAGCACAATTTCTGCAGCAATCAAGGTTCCTAAGAGCTCAGTGGCCTTCAAAATCCTTAAATGGAAGACGTTTGGGATGACCAGAACTCTTTCTGTACCTGGCCATCAGACAGAACTGAGCAATCATAAAAGAAGAGCCTTGGTGAGAGAGGTAAAGAAAAACCCAAAGATCACTATGGCTGCGCTCCAGAAATGCAGTAGGAAGTTCCACGAAGTCTACCAGTTGGGACTTGATGGCAGAGTGGCTGAGGGAAGACTCTCCTCAGTGCAAAACATATGAACGCCTGTATGAAGGACTCCCAGACTATGAGAAATGAGATTCTCTGGTCTGATGAGATGAATCTTGAACCTATTGCCGTTAATTTTTAGAGGTATGTTTGGAGAAAACCAGGCAAAGATGAATGTGGCCAAGTACAGAGATATCCTGGAAAAAAACCTGGACTGAGTGTACATTAATGAGAAATAAAATGAACTTTTTTGTTTTTAGTCTATGGCTGCAATGAAAGAGTGAAAAATATTATATAGTTAAACCTCTGTAATTGTGTAGGCTCATTTTAGTATGCTTGTTGGGTGCTTGTGTTTTATATTCTGAACAAAGATTTAGTACATGTCAAGGCCAGAAAAAAAAAAAACGAAACAAAATTAATAAAGAATTAAAGTCTTCGTGGTAACATTTGTCATCTGCATTAGCAGCTCTTATTAGCAGATGTCACTTTTGAACATGTTGAGTCAGTGAGAGATGTTGCTCATCGTGCTGCTCACCCGAAGCTCTGCACCTTCTGTAATCTGAGAAAATGCCATATTCACACAAGATCTTTTCCACACTATATAAAGATTTTGTTCTTATAACTTTAACATAGTTGTTCCCATGCTTTCAAAATATTTAGTCTACATATTCCTAATATCTTTTACAATTCCTCATACTATAAATATATAAATCTCAAATTAAAATATGTTAACGTCTCATACCCTGAATATGTACATACAAGGACGGCAATCCCAATCTAGGTGGACTTTCCATGTTTTTTCTATGTCCGCATGGGTTTCCTCTGGGTTCTCTGTTTTCTTCCCACAGTCCAAAAACATGGATTTAAGGTAACTTGAATGCTCTTAATTGCCATGTTTAGTGTGTGTTTGTGAGTGAGTGTGTGCTCAGCAACAGATTGGCACCCTGTCCTGGGTGTATTTGCCCAGAGCTCATAACATTCTGCTCTCGATGGGCATGAGAAACCCCACTGCAACCCTCGTAGAGGACTAAGTGGAAGATAATGAGTGAATTATACATACATATAGCGTTGCAATCAGAAATATTTAACTCCTTAAAATATTTTAAGGATTTTTAATAAAAGTTTTTAAAAAGAGAAATATTCTGTTAATTTCTTAATTAGTAAACTAAAACATAAAATATTCACAAAAATGCATGATGTTAAGTCTGTCGTTAAGTCACAATTATTCAACATTGTTGTTTCCGAAGATTTCTAACAGTTTTCATGGCCTAAAGAGAAATTGAAACATAATGAAGCTAATGGAGATACTTTACCGAGCCTCCATTAGCTTCAGCTATGATGAATACAGTTAAAACCAGAAGTTTTCATACACTGTATAAAAAGATACTTTATGGTTTTAGGTTTTCAGGATATTTTTATTTGCTAAATGCCAGAATAATGAGACCGAGAATTCGTTTTACTTGATAGCAAATCACAGGTTTACAAACTTTAAGATTACTACATCATTCCACAACTTGTAAAAAGCCATGTGTTAGTTCGCAGAACCTTCACTACTAACTGGACTGTTTTTTTTTTTCTGGGGGCTGTTTTTTTGTCATTGTTATTTTTTACTTAATAAATCATAAGTGGCATGACATTATGTCATGGCTGTGAAAGCTTTTAAAAGGGAAATTAATCAAGTTAATTAAAGGCACACCTGTGAATTTATTTTTTAAGGCACACCTCAACAAACTTTCTTTGTGTGACATCAAAAAGAGAATTGTTGACATCCATAAATTTATCTTTGAGTAGAAATTCCAGTTGCCCGAAAGAGTTATGTTCATCTGTTATGTGCAATTATATGCAAAAACCATGAGAATGTCTAGCCATCATATCTTTCAGAAAAATCTTCAGATCTTTCAGTGTTTTGGTGCAAAATTTGTGTATCGATCCCAAAACAAAAGTAATATTTGCTGGGTAAAGCCTGTGTGAGAGTGTCAATATCCACAGTGCAAAGAGTCTGCCGGGCCATTTAGCGAGGAAAGCAACATAAAGAAAACAGATTATAGTTTACAAACGCTCAAAGCGACAAAGACCTCAATTGTTGTAGACATGTCCTGTGTTTTAATAAAACTAAAATGTAACTATTAGGCCATAATGAAGAATTGAGAGCGTTAAAAAGGAGCAAGCCAGGCAGCCTTTAAACCTGACTAAGTTGCACCATATTTGCCAGGAGAACTGTGCCTAAATTTAAGCAGGCTATTGTGAGAAAGATAACTGAAACCTGTGGAACAAGTTCTACAGTTAAGCACGGTGGCTTAGTGGTTAGTAGCATTTTCTTCTCAGTGCTGGAGAATCCTAGTTCAAATCCCAATCTTGGTAGAGTTTCTATGTGTTTCACATGACCGTGTGGGTTTACTCTGGGTTTTCCAATTTTCTCCCACAGTCCAAAAGTATGGATTCAAGGTAAATTGAATGCTGTAAATTGCGCCATATTGTGTGTTTGTGTGAGTGAGTGTGCCCTGTCCTGGGTGTATCTGCCCTGTGCCCGAAACATTCTCCCCTGGGTGGGCATGGTAAAAAGAAAAAATAAATGAATGAATGACATTCCACATTATTGAGACAGTTTATAATTAATGGAACAGCTGCAAATCTGTTAGGACATTTAAAAAAAGTCCAAAATTTTATCAAAATGGAAAGGAAAACTCCGTTGTTTAGAGGTTAAATTTTAGTTGGCTTCCTGTAGCTGCTCACATTCGGAACATTTTGGACACTGGGCAAATACACATAGGACAGAGTCCAGTCCATCACAGGTCACACATTCATTTAGACACACACTATATGGAGGCAATTTGGAGCAGCCAATACATCTTTAATGAACCAGAGAACCTGTAGAAAACCCACACAAACACAGGGAGGACACCCAGATCAGGATTTCATCCCCAGCGCTGAGAGGCAAACACACTAAACACTAAGCCACTGTGCCGCCCTACCAGTAAATATTTTTGTTAAAACAATAGTAATAATTATAATACACTTCTGCTGTGAAATGTTAGAGCTTTTAACAGCTGACGGTCAATGACTTGAAAATAATTGAACAATAACAAACAAACATACTGGCTGTTAATTAAAGGCACTAAAAAGTACAAGTGTGGGAGAATTTTTTTTTTTTTTTTTTTTGCACTAAGGCTTGAAATGTTTTCTTCACGATGGTGATTAACACCAGACTCTGTGCTGCTCCTTGAATATGACATTTGGATATGACAGATAAACACACATGGCCACTTGGAGTGGAGTCCTGATTTGAGAGCCTTAAAAAAGATAACATAACAAAAAACAAAAGCATTAAATCTATTCTCAGCACTATTTTTTACTGCATTTAATACATGCTTTTTGTTATTATATACTCATGGAAACAATTTCGCTCCTTGATTGTACTCTGATTATCTCAATGCTGATAAAAGGACATTAAAATTATATGCATGAGTAACCATGAAGCATCCCCAATTAAGTGTTTAAAGCCATATGGGCCCTTATTTTAAAGGATAAACTAAAATAAAAGGCAGAATAATTATTAGCTAGCCATGTGCATATATGGAGGTTGTTTTAGGTATCTGGTTTTGTATACATGAAGACGTGTGGTGTAAAAGAATGTACTTAAGAGGGGAAGAATATAATTTTTTTTTTTTTAATTCATTCAATCATTATCTTCCACTTATTCCTTTATGAGGGTCGCGGTGGGGTTCCCCATGCCCATCCAGGGAGAACGTCTTGGGCTCTAGGCAGATACACCCAGGACAGGGTGCCAATCCATCGCCGGGTACACACTCACACACACAGCCACTAACACATACACACACTATACAGGACAATTTAGAGCATTCAATTTACCTTCAATCCATGTTTTTGGGATGTGGGAGGAAACAGATAACCTGGAGGAAACCCAAGCAGACACAAGGAGAACATGGAAACTCCACCCAGATCGGGATTTGAACCGTGAATCACCAGCTCTGAGAGGCGAACGTGCTAACCACTGAAATCTTCTTAATTGTACTCCCTTGCCAATAATTATAACAAAATATACACACAAATATTTCATTACCCTGCCTTAAATAATATGCAAATTATATTAAGTCCACTCAAAAGTATGTGATTATAATAAAAAAGCCAGGAAATTAAGTCATTTTGTGGTTTAAAACCATTTCACGTGTAATGTATGAGCTTAATGTGTTGATAAATGCAAACACAGCAAGTAAAACTCAAAAGCAGCCTATAGCATTGGGGTGATGCCTAAAGTGTAAACACAAACTTAAATAGTGCTGCAAGGCAATGCTAAAGGACATGTCTGCAATGCTGTTCCTCCTAAGTAGCTCTGCCTGGGGTAGGCCTCCTCAGGCCTTATTAAAAAGATGAAGGCTCCTCCAGCAGATCTGCAGCTCATTGTGACATGCCATCGGAAAATCTGGCAAAAGGGCATAGATCTGCCAGAGAGTCCAACTGCAAATTGTCAAGCAGTATTACCAGCA